>APFE030218424.1:53639-135806 GCA_000404065.3 Pinus taeda | reverse complement strand
TACTGCATTATTTTGTAGTAACCAAAGAGATGGCAGTAGGTGGTGTTACCTCCGATATCCTGTACAACTTATTTCCCAAAGTAACAATAACAACACGGGGCCTTGATTCATACATAGCATGTCCCTTCCACAAGTATGGTTGTCCTAATAATACATCACAAACTTCAAGGGGAGAAATGTCACACAATACCTCATCCATGAAGGGCTTGATGTTGTATGGAAGGCGACACAAC
Source organism: Pinus taeda (assembly GCA_000404065.3). Classification (NCBI taxonomy): domain Eukaryota; kingdom Viridiplantae; phylum Streptophyta; class Pinopsida; order Pinales; family Pinaceae; genus Pinus; species Pinus taeda. The sequence continues at coordinate 135,573 of APFE030218424.1, read as the reverse complement.
TGGCTCACGCGAAGAACCCGTCCTTGGTGAAGCCACCCGATGGTGTATGGTTGTGGAAGTGTTGTGGTCGGTAAGCCTAGCCGCTTCATTACCTCTGCCGAAATGAGGTTCTTTTGGCTCCTGCTATCGACAATGAACTGTAGTAGGGAGCCCTTTACCAACATTTGAGAGTGGAAGAGACGCTCCTCCTCCTCTGGATCTTCTGGCTCCTCCTTCTGGATCTTTGTGGTGGAGACAGTGGTGTTGGGCTCCGCATCGATAATCTGCTTCCCTTTATCATTCCCCTTGTCGGATTCTAACTCAGAATTAGAATATGCATCTGACTTTGAAACCTTTAGCTTGGCCACCAGTGACTACTTGGCCCAACACTCGCTTATGTTGTAAGTGGAGCTCTTATGGAACTTACACCACTTTTCTGTGTCCTTTTTTGGCTTCGCGGTGTTGTTCTTTGCTTGTAACTTTGGCAGGTTTTCTTGGGCTGCCCCGCCTTAGCTTTGTCCTTTGTTCTGCGGTTTGGGGGAACCTTTCCCTTGCTTCAGATTTGTAGATCCAAAGTCTCACTTCTTCTGTTTAAACTTTTGCTCGACCTTGACGGCATATCAGTATGTCGTGCTAAGGGAGGAGATGTTCAGGAATTCTATTTCTTCCTGGATGTACTTGTGCAGGCAGCCACAGTATTTGAGTACCAAACACTGCTTTGGATTATTGATTCCCAACTTTGTGCAAAAGGTATGGAAACTACTGGTAGACTCTGGCACGTCTTGGTCCCTTCCTTACCGCAGCGTTGTCCACTTTATGTATTGATCCTCATAGCTCCCGATAGGGTAGTACTGCTCCTTGATGGCATGTCAGAATGAATTCCAGGTGGGTGTGGTTGAGAATAGTGAGCCTTTACTTTCATCCTTCTACTCACAGTAGGTTTCCCACTAGTCCTTGACGTAGGTGGCTGCTTTGAGAAGAGCGAAAATCATCTTTTCCCGACTGGAAAAATCATGAACAAAAAAATAACCCTCTAGCAAATTTAACCATTTATCGACAACATCTTTGTTTATCTAACCCTCGAATATGGGGATTTCAAAATTAACTTGTACCTTAAACGGTGTGGCGTTTCTAGAGTAGTTTTTGGAAGAAGATGCATCGCCCATGGGTAGCCGCTGAAGGATTTGGGCAAAGTTGTCCATCATTGCGTTCCTTTGTCGCTCGAGGGCTTCTTCTAGCAAGATTTTGATAGGATCTCCTGGCCCTTTGTCTTTCTTTTCATCCACCACGGGAAGCCATAAGAATTTGTGAGGCTGGTCTTGCAAAGCTTCGACCAATTCAAGCCCTAACTCCTTATATCTCGACCTTGTTGGGGACATGCAAAGAAAAACAAAGAAAAAAAAGTAAACCGCTCTGATACCACTGATCCAGATTTAAACAGGAATGCAATAAATTAAAGAGATAACAATGAACACAAAGATACAGTGAAATAATACTTCATTTCATTAATGTGAAATACTAAAATATGCTTACAAACAGAAATGGAAATAAACCAGCTAAGGCAATTGTAGCTTATCTTTCAGAAGACATATGGCAACTACATGCCTATGAACTCCTTAAAATGAGGCTCAAGGGCCTTTTTATTATTGAACAATAAGAGAAAACCCTAAACAGCCAAAACCATAACCCGAGGAGATGTAACACCAAGAGTTTATGGGCCCCGTTAGGGTGAGTTGGATGGCCAACTTCCCAGGGTCGTGACTTAGTCATATTATCTTTGTTTGACGTGCATGGTAACCTGTTGGAAAGATCTCTCTGAGGACTACGAGGGAAAAAATGATTTTAGAAAATAAAAAAAAGGCTAGCGGCAAATTTCCAAAAAAACATCATTTAGGGCCTCAAAACAGCTTTGGAAGTTTAGGATACGAAAAACTGCTAAAAACAGTAAATTGTGCTACAATTAAGGAAAATGAAAAACTAAAATAAGCAATGGTGGGGGTCCAAGTGGAATTGGTGGGTGGCCATCAATATCCACCTAGATCGGCTTGGGTGCAATGCACAGTTGCAGGAGGTAACCAAGGAGTGATTGTGTACTAGAAACACACACTACACTAGGGAAAGAGAAAGAATTAAGCATGTGTGTGCAGTTCTAGAGGTAGGGACTAGGAGGCTAGGGAATGAAGCTACACAAAAGAGAAATAGGGAGAGCATAATGAATTTTTTAGTTGTAGTGGTCCAGGAGTGTCTCATTGTTAGCTAGAAGTGTGCATTGTGTAGTAGAGAGGGAGTCTGATCAGGTACTCTACATAGTGGGCAAGTATAATGGATAAGGATTAATGGCTTGCTGACTAAAAATGTGCAATGCACTCTCATTAAGGGGAAGGCTAAATTTTATCCATAGTTTTCTTTCACAACGGTATAGGGAGGCTCCACTGTTGAATGAAAATGTGCACTTTATAGTGGAGGAAGGAAGTAAGCAAGTATCCTGCATAGTGGGAAAGTTTCGTAGCTAAGGGTTGAGAGACTATTGATTGAGAGTACGCAATTTAAAATGAAGGAAGGGAAGGCTTAGTGTACTACATAGTTATCTTCAACAGTGATCCAGGAGAGATTTCACTATCCACTAGAACTATGACATGTGCTAGGGAGGCAAGTAGGGCTTAGGATTAGGCGCAATTTTCAAGGATAAGGAGGGAGAGACTGAGAGACTATAATTCAAGATTACAACAATGTGTTTGTGGAAGAGGCTTCCCTTAGGATGGCGTAGAACACATTTGTAGAGGGTAAAGGATGCATGACTGCTAACTAGAAATGTGTTATGAATTCATCCAATGACTAAGAGTCTAAGTGTATGGGGTGTTAAGGTAAGGGAAAGCCCAAAAATGGCTAAGAGTGGGATCAATGGAACAAGAGATGATAAGACATGCAAACAAGTTCTGAAACAAGACCACACACATGTACATCATCAAACACAAGCCAAGAGGATGCAAATTACTTGAAGTCGTCATGAGTACCTTGAAATGACAACAAAGCGACACTTATTTCTAAGTGTAATATTTAAAATGTAGCATTGTAACACTTAGAATACAAGCTCAACGCAAGTGTCAATTGCAACTAGAAAGTGTGCTAAGTTGTGGGAGAGTGTCCAACACATGTTTTTATGATATATAGAATCTAGTAATGCAGAAGAGTGGAAACAATCAAAAGCGACACTTGTCATAGTAAGGAAATGTGAAAATAAAACTTGCAAAAGTTGAAGGAAGTGAAAGAAACACATGCCAAAGAAAATAGAAAGAAAAAGTGACACTTGTTAAGGTGAAAGCAAGCAAAAATAACAGTCACGAAATAAAAAAGACACTTGTGAAAACCGAAGCATGCAAAATTGATAGTTGAGAAAACTCACTCAAATGATGGTACCATTACAACTTAGAGTGAGAAGGACTATCAAATAAAGCTATGCACTAACTATCTATTTAGATTATATAATGCACTATCTATATGGATTGCATAACGCATTATCTGAGAGGATTTTATAGTGCATTGTTTCTCAATATTGGGCAGACACTGTTATCAAGAACTACAAGCATTGTTCTCAAGAACTGCATAATGTTTGTCTTCAAGGATAGATATTGATTACTGAGCTTTCTAGGAAGACTTACACTTTTGAATGCTTGGAAAGCTACACATGTGTAAGAGAGTGGTTTCAAAAGTTGGGCGCATGGGAAGAAGACTTAAAAACTTTGTAAACATGAACTAACCATGAAGAGACTATGATCAATTTGGAATGAAAAATCGTAAGATCACAAGGAGGACCCAAAGTCAAGCATAGGAAAAATTTTGGAGGGTTTTTGTTGTAGCAACAACACATGGTGACACACTGGTAGAAATTCAGCTTCTCTACTTGGATCTTATCTTTAAGTGCAAGGTCTCGGTATTTGAGGAAGTATTTATTCACCATGTAGATTACCCTAGGTTTCCCACTTATCTTGGATAGATATATGGTCTCTTCTATTCCTTTCCCAACTTCTGAAACACATCAACATAATACTAGTCACACCTCAACTATTTTGATAGGGGGGAGGGTTAATAATTATTGTCGAGCTTTTGGTATTCAAAGTTAAGCATATTTCCTTATGTTTCTCCACCACCAGCAAGCCTTTCAGTACCCCAAAAAAGTCACCTCAAGAAATCACAAGCATTGCTTCGCTGCCAGCAAGCCTCTTTAGTATCACAATGAAATTTTTTACTTCACCTCTCTGCGTAGGAAGCATTTCTCTTCTTCACCCTTTTACTTTATTTTCAAAATAGTATACTCAAAGAATTTATTAAACATGTACATTACAGGGGTGGAAGAGGGATCCTAACTTGTTTAATTTACAAGAGAGGTTGTTAATTGCTTAAGTGATTTGAAAGATAACTAAATGTAATATGTTCATTTTAAGTTTCCTCCTTTCCCTTCTCTACTCAATTGATTTGAAAAGTCAAAACACACTTTAAAACAAGGTTGAGTTATGAATGAAGGCTTTATTAATGATACAGGCTTTGTGGTTTGGCCAAAGGTTTTTCGTCTGGAACAAATAATATTTTTGATTCAGACATCATTGAATCTTTAAAAATGTAAACCAAAACAAAGAAGAAGATTATAGATTAGACTAGCATTGTTCGTCATCACAATTTCCCTGTTCAAGTTTAACTACATTTTCTTTTGAGCCAAGCAAGAGAATTTTCATGTAGAGTCTTATTAAAAAAAAAGCAAGAAAGAAAAGACGAGGCATAATAGGAAAACAAAAACAACAATAGATCAGAAGTAAACCTTAACTAAAATTAGCATGGAAAACAAACAAAGCAAACAAACCAAAGGCAAGGACTAGATAAGGGTAAAATGCAAGGTCATGCAATGCAACTAGAGAGCTAAAATGCACCTAGACCTACTCCTAACCTAACAGGCTAGAAGCATAGGGCTAAGTGTAATGGAATTTCCAATGTAACCACTATAATTGATGTCGAACTACAACAAAAAGATATGAGTGATTAAAAACCATATAGAACAACATGAAAAAGTAAATATAACAACTTGAATACCTTGCACAAGAAAATGAAGGTCTTGGATAATACCAGAGAGATGTGCCATAATAACTAGTTTTAACCAGTTTGCAACTTTACCTTTTCACTTAGAACAATAATAATGCAAGCCTAGAAAGATTCTTGTGAATATGCCTTCTTTCGTGTTTTCAATTCTAGAAAGGATAAAGAAATATCAAAACTTATTAATAACATTGGAGCTTGGAAAGTAATATTTCTCTAACCATTCAGTGGTTGGATCATGATATTCAAAATATCCAATTCGAAAACCCTGAGACTCGTGAGAAATTGAATTTTCAATTAATGCTTTCAAATCACAAAGTGAATATTCTGAGGGAAATTATATTTGTCTTATTCAGAAATATTGTTAATATGGTGAGGACCTAACATAACCATCAACAAAGAATGAAGTTCCTCAACCATCCAACAAGTATTTGAACAATAAAGTGATGAATCGTGAAGATCAATAGACTCAACAAAATGAACCGATGTCACAACAACCATCATTAGATGTACTAGAGAGAAAAATAATGATTGAGTAATAGTTGCTAACACCAATGTGATGATCATATTGTTCGATTAACATATGATATTCTCGATTCTCTATTGGTTTCCATAGGGCATTTAAAATAATCACTGACATTTTAAATTCAGGAAACCAATTAGGATACCAAGCTAGCAAAATATTAGAAGCAAGTGTCACATCAAACTAAATCTTCATACCAACACAAGGGTTTTGATTCATCGAATCACACAATAATTTGTTAGCACTCAAGAAGAGAAATCATGCCATAAATATGATTAACTTCATGGCATGCACAAAAGGGATAAGAAGATGCTCAATCTCAGAATATATCAATCGGGAGGGATGCTCCAGCCAAAGACGACCATTTTCTTGATAGTTAAAATGGCAGGATTTGAAATTGTGTACATATGTATATAATATGCACTCCAACACTAAGTGTGATGCAAGGGATTCACATGATGAATAATTAACTAAACAAGAATCTTCCATCCGATCTAAAACTCTATCTTGAGGGTTAAGAGAACTAACTTGAAAACATTGAAAGTCCTTCAATTATGAGCTCACGTCTAGTGGAAGAATGTTAAGGAAATTAGTACTTATGAAAATATGGATCCAACTTAGTTTAGAGATATCATCAGGATTTAGAGAACCTAACATAAACATTAGCATGAGATGAAGTGCTTCGACTTTTTGAAAGGTCTCTGAACTTTCTGATTGTGGATCATCGAATTTGGGTGGCTTAGAAAGATCAACAGGTAAATATGCACCATTATCATAAAATGTGTCAATGAAAACATTGTTAATGCCATTGGTTTGATTATATTTAAGATTAAGCATATCACACTCTTAATGGATAGAGAATTCAGATGCATCAATCAAAAAACTCTCTTGATCATTTAGAGTTGTAACATGTTCCCCTTGACTTATGAAAGAATCATAGTTAAATAGATCATGTTAGGTCCCTATAATACTAGTGTATCCCCATTATTCTTATTTTTAGTGTAACCCCCTATTTCTTTTTTTGTACCCATGTAGCCCCCATAGTGTTATTGTTGTGCCCCATAGAAGCACAGTATTTTTATTATTGTTATGTAGGCTCTAATTATATTGTAACCCCTTAGACTTCTATATATACCAAGGAGGTTTTATCATTTGTATCTCCAAGAATTATTCATTTATGTAATGTAAAGGAGGTTTCCCCATCTAAGAGGATAATTTTTAAGTCATTGATCTATCTTTTCTTCTATTTTGTGAGTTGGTTGCATAACATTTGGTATCAGAGCTATAGATTCTAGGGTTTTTCTTCTTCAAACACAACATCTTGGAATTTTCACTATAACGTTTCTTCTACAAAACTTTTGAAGCTGAAATTTGGAACAATCAAAATCTTGGTGAACGTCATGTATGGATTTCATATCTTGGTTTACTATATTTTTAGAGATCTAATCCAAGGAAGTTAGGGCTTTTTTTTGCTCCAGAATTCAATCTCAAACATGTTACGTAGGTAAAATCATCATAATTTTCTCTCTGACCAATAGATTTGAATTTCATAAAAAGTGACTAAAAGTTCACAGACATTAGTTTGTCTTGTATCATTTTCAAAGTTCAAGTTCAAAACAGTGACATGTGTAATTATGTACAAGTTCTCTCTACTAAACCTGTCTATTATTAGGTCATCATGGGAGATTGGGCATAACTCTTTCTGAAGACTCCATTCTCAATCTGACTTGTGGGGTTGGAAAGAAGACTGAAAGGGATACTACTAGATGAAATTTTAGACCTTGAAGATATGAAATTACATAGCTATAATAGATTCAATATTGAGCTCCTACAAAGCAAGAAAAAGGTCTGTGTTGTTTTTAAATTTTCATAAGTTGTGTTTGAAAAGCTAGTTTGAAGTGATTCAAGGGGAATAGCGAAGCATAAACATTATTGTTTGATTCCAAAAGTACTCAATGTAAGAAAATGGAAACACCTAGTAACTAACCAGAAATATCTACTATGATGCATGAAAAAGAGGAAGAAATGCAACATGATCTATGAAAATTACGAGACCAAGTGCAACAAATTTCACTTTCGCAAAGAGTAACCAAAAATGAAATGGAAGCTAAGAAGGCTGGTTTGAAGAATGGTTTAAAATTAGACATGGATGGTTTGTAATAAGGATTAAAAGCAGACATGGAAGGTTCCAAGGATGGATTAAAAGTGGACATGGAAGGTTTGAAAATGTTTCTGCAAGAAATGCTTCCTAATGGAAAAAAGACATTAGATGAAACTCATGATGAGAAAAAAAGGAATTTTAATAATTTGTCAGAGACTTTGACTTTCGATTGAAGACCCACCATATTCTAAAGATCGATATGAGGATGTTTGATGGCAAGGATCTGGTAACATGGATACTACAGATTGAGAAATATTTTGATCTCCATATTGTGCAACACACATGAAAGGTATGCATTGCAACTTTATATTTAGAACCCAATCAATTTGTATGGTATTTATGGATTTGTTCTCGTAAACCACTTGTGACATGGTAAATTTTTATGGAGGAAATGATAGCACATTATGAGGATACAAAGAGAAACACCTTCTTTAGCCAATTGATAAATCTCAAACAAAAGGGTTCAATGGTGGAGCACATTAAGGACTTAAAAAATTCAATATCAACATAAATGATATTCTATAGGAGCATAGGATTGATGTCTTCATAGGGAATTTAAAGGATAATGTCCAACATGATGTTCACCTTTAGGAAATTGATTCATTGGAGAAGGCATTTGGGGTGGAAAGAAAAATTGAAAGAAATATTATGGCAACAAGGAATTCTACCACTCACAACTATAAATATGGAAGTGTTGTTGTTACTAGCCTTCCACAACCTACAAGGTTGACACCAAAACAAAAGGAAGAAAAAAGAGAAAAAGGGCTTTGTTACAATTTTGATAGAAAATACACTAAAGGTCATAAGTGTGTTGAGAAGAAATTATTTTACATAGATTGTGAAGAGGAGGAAGAAAAGAAATAAGAAACATCAAAAGAAGAGGATATACACTAGGGACCAACCCCAAAGAAAGAAGAAATTAATCTGACCATATCTTGTAATGCAATGGAAGGAATTACCACTTCTCAAAATCTCAAGATAGAAGGACATATCAAGAAGAAAACAGTAAGAGTATTGATTGATTCAGGTAGTACCCATAATTTTATTCATTGTAAGATAGCCAAGGAATTGAATTGCTTCATATATCTAGCACTAGAGTGTCAAGTGATGGTTGAAAATTGAGGAACTATAAATTTCTCAGGAAAGTTCCATAATATCAATCTAACCATGTGGGAATATGTATTGAATATTCTAATGATTTCCATTCCAATGGGTGGTGATGATGTTGTACTAAGAGTCCAATTTTTTACAATCTTTGGGATGATAGCTTTCAATTTTTAGGAGATTTTCTTGATTTTTTTTGGGGAAGGAAAGGAATTAAAACTAAGGGGTATCGTAGGGAAACCAAGAAAGATAATTAGCTCTAATGGGCTGAAATAGCTTGTAAAGAAATAACAACGAGGCATAATTGCACAATTATGCTCACTGGAAGTTCAAAAATTGAAATCATCTATTCCTCCATATCTCCAAAAAGTCATAGATAATCATTCCAAGGTATTTGAGACTCCCAAAGGCCTTCCACCTATTCGTGTTAATGATCATGCTATTCATTTGGTTCCAGGAAGTGTTCCTCCAAACATCAGGCCTTACATATATCCTTATGCCCAAGAGAGTGAAATTGAACGTATGGTTGCTGAAATGCTAGAGGATGGTATAACTCAACCTAGTCAAAGTTATTTCTATCCTCCAGTAGTATCAGTGCACAAGGAAGATGAATCATGGCATATGTGTCTGAATTATAGGGAGCTCAACAAGCTCACTATTAAAGATAAATTTCCCATTCCTTTCATTGGTGAATTTTTGGATGAATTACATGGATCAATTTACTTCACCAAGTTGGATCTTCATTTAGGATATCATCAAATTAGAATGAGGAATAAAGACATTTTAAAAACAACATTCAGAACTCATGAGGGTCATTATGAATTTTCGGTGATGCCATTTGGCCTTGCTAATGCACCTTCCACATTTCAAGATTCAAATCCATTTTCAAACCTTTCCTTAGAAAATTTGTTTCCGTAATTTTTTATGATATACTAATCTACAACAAGTCTTGGAAGGATCATGTTCAACATGTTAATAGGGTGCTCAAACTATTGGAGGAGAAACAATTATATGAAAAAAATCTCCAAATATTTCTTCAGAGTACAATAGGCGGAATATTTGGGTCATATTGTGTCTCATGATGGTGTTAAAGTAGACCCTAACAAAATCAAATCAATCAAGGAATATAAAATCCCCACAACCCTAAATTATCTTCAAGGATTTCTTAGATTGACAGGGTATTATTGCACGTTTGTTAAGAATTATGGGAGAATAGCATCACCTCTAACAACATTACTAAAGAAATATGCATTTTTGTGGACTTCAGAAGTAACTAATGCATTTGAACATAAAGAGGCAATGTGCCAAGCATCGGTCTTAACTACACTAGACTTCACAAAAACCTTTATTGTGGAATGTGATGCCTTGGGAAATGGAATTGGTGTTGCTTTAATGCAAGGAGGAAGACCCATTTCATTTGAGAGTCATCCAATCAAGGGAAAGTATTTACACAAACCTACTTATGAGAAGGAAATTTTGGACATACTACATGCACTAAAGAAATGGTGACCTTACCTAATGGGATGACACTTAAAGGTAATAATAGATCATGATAGTCTTAAATACTTTTTCAAACAAATATTATCTTCATAAGAAAAGAAAAATGGGTCACAAATATGTTGGGCTATGACTTTGAAATCATCTACAAAAAGGGGAAGCAAAATGTTGTTGAAGATGCACTCTCAATAAAGGATGAGGATGTGGAAGCATTGCTATGTGCCATTTCTATTATCCAACCTAACTGGATAAATGAAGCAAGGGATGGATGGAATAGTGACGAAGATGTATCGACACTCATTCAAAAGTTGCAACAAGATCCCAGTACGTCTAATACATTTATATGAAAAAATGATTCATTATGGTACAAAGACCACTTATATCTTTGTAAGAATTTGCAACTCAAACAAAATATTCTTTTGGAATTGCACACCTACACCTTAGGAGGGCATTCGTGACTTTTTTTAAATTACAACATGTTCAAGAAGGAATTTTTTTGGATGGCATTAAATCTAATATTCAGAATTTTGTGGAAAAATGTTTGGTTTTCCAACTAAATAAAGTTGAGACAATTAACACCCCAGGTCTGTTACAACTTTTGGCCATTACAAGTCAGTGTTGGGAGGAGGTCTCAATAGATTTTATCATAGGTTTACCCAAGTTTGAAGGAAAGAGTGTCATCATGGTGGTAGTTAATAGACTTACCAAGTATGTACACTTTTGTGCAATATCTCATCCTTTTAAAGGCGGTACAATTTCTACTGAATTTATGGAAACAAATCAAAAGCTACACGGAAACCCAAATATTATTGTAAGTGACAAAGATCCCATTTTCATTTGAAATTTTTGGATGGAACTATTTTCTTGTCTTAATACTCAATTAGCTCATAGTTCACATTATCATCCTCAATATGACAGGAAATCTGAGATAGTGAACAAATGTTTGGAAGGATATATTTGTTGCTTTGTATCTAATAAACAAACACAATGGGTCAATTGGTTACCTCTAGTTGAATGGTGGTAGAACACTTCCTTCCATATTGCAGCAAAAATGACCCCATTTATAGCACTTTATGGATATCATCCACCATCCATCACATCATCTTTAAGAGAAAATTCTAAGGTTCAAGCAGTGGAAGATCATATTGAGCATCAACAACAAGTTCTCCAACTCTTAAAGGTTAACCTCACTCTGGCGCAAAATCAAATGAAACAACAAGAAGATGAGCATCACAGTGAAAGAAGTTTTGATGTAGGTGACTAGATATTTTTACGGCTACAACCATATAACAAAATGTCCCTCAAGAAAAATAAAAAGTATAATAAGTTATTATCCAAGTATTATGTTCCTTAAAAGGTGTTGCAAAAGATTGGTAATATGGCATATAAATTGAAGTTTCTTTCGTCTTCCCTAGTACACCAAGTTTTCCATGCTTCATGCTTAAATAAGGTTATCAGTGACAAGCTTCCAGTTCAAACAGTATTGCTAGAACTTGAAAAAGAACAAAAAATCATATTGAAGTCAAAAGCAGTCACGGAAACAAGAACTTGACAGCTATGAAATCAATCAATTTTAGAGTGTCTCATTAAGTGGAAGAACTTATCTGCTGAAGATTCCACATGGGAGGATGAGAATTTTATATGGAAGCATCCATAACTACTCAAGTGTTGAGGACAACACTTTTTTGAAGGAGAGGGGCATGTTAGGTCCCTATAATACTAGTGTAGCCCCCTTATTGTTATTGTTAGTGTACCCCCCTATTGTTATTGGTGTGCCCACGTAACCCCCATATTGTTATTGTTATGCCCCATACAATCCCACTATTGTTATTATTGTTATGTAGGATCTGATTATATTGTGACCCATTAGATTTATATATACCAAGGAGGTTTTTTCATTTGTATCGCCCAATAATTATTCATTTATGTAATGTAAAGGAGGTTTCCCCCTCGAAGAGTATAATTTTTAAGTCATCAATCTATCTTTTATTCTATTTTGTGAGCTGGTTGCATAAAATCTCATTAGGATTGTGAGAACCTGAAAGAACCTTCAACAGTAGATGAAGTGCCTTGACTTCCTGACAAGTCTCTAAACTTTCTGATGGTGGATCATCGAATTTGGGTGGCTTATAAAGATCAACATATAGATACACACCATTATCATCAAATGTGTAAATGAAAACATTGTTAATGCCACTAGTTTGATCATATTTAAGATTAAGAATATCAAACTCTTAATGGATAGACCATTTAGATGCATTAATCGAAAATCTCCCTTAATCATTTAGAGTTGTAACTTCTTCCTCCTGACTTATGAAAGATTCATAGTTAAACAGATCATGAATAATGGATTCAAGATTTTCATCCTATGATTGTAAGACCACACCATCCTATACCTGATTGCAAACATGACTAGCAGGACAAAGATCTAAAAGATTTAAAGGAACTTCTAGTATACCAAACTTATCAAACATATTTAGGTACAAATAATAGTGTGCTATAGGTGAGGAAAGATGAAAAGATCCATGAGGCTAAACAATTATTGTATCTAAATCGGGTTGAGCTTGTAAGAACAATGGATCAATATGCATGTTACACTCTAGGAGGTTATTTGAACTTCCACCATCAACCAAGACAATGAATTAGAGAATATCATGAGAAAACTAAAGATTTCTTGAATCAACATGATTTTAGCGACACAATGGTCAAAGAAAGGCATACCAATGTGACATTTAGATTGACCTTAGTTTTCTTCAACAGGGTGTACCAAAGATTCAAAAACCTAACAACTTACCTCTTCAGTTTTTTCATCTGAAGATGTATGGATTAAGGGAATTTTAGGATCACTATGAATTGAAAGAGTATCCCAACCCATAAATGGAGATTTTAAACTATGAGAAATAGATTCTGGATTGATACCTTGCAAATATAAGTCCTATAAAGAAAATATATCATCCCATTTACTTTGGCACTCATCACCACATGTATTAGTGGAAACATGGGTGTCAAGGAGATGGTTGTCCAAAGTTGATGAGCCCCAAAAATGGGTAACTATATGGGCTCATTTTGTCTATTGTTTCCATTTAATCCACCATTATCCATAGTTTTGTGCATGTTTTTGAGTATATTTGTGTTAATTGAGTGAATGAGGATAGTCACTTTATCATAAAGTCTAATAAGTGTTCATTGCAAATGTTTGGACATTTTTGGACTAAGCCCAGACATTTATAAGCAGATTGACAGCCAAAACTCGAAGAAACCAAGCCGAGGACTTATAGGAAGGGTGTCTCTTGCATTGATGACCCCTTCCTTGAGTTCTCCACCAGCAACTCAGAGTTCAAAGGCCACGACAACGATGATCACAAGGGCAGCCGAGCAGGTCTAGTGAAGTTGTTGTTATCTGCAAGTTTTAGCAGTCGAGTTCCTAAAGTTTAGGAAGACTGGTGGGAGTCATCAGCTTGTATAAATAAGAAAGCCACAAGCCTCAATAGGTTAGCTATTGAACATTCTATTTTTGCACTTTAGTGCAGCTCTGCATTCAGCTTATTTTCAAGCTCCTTTTGTAGACAGTTTTGTGATGTGACTATTATTTTTTTGATCAATGAATATCAGTCCAGCCTTGAACTAGCTATGATCTTTCAGAGGGGGTTGTAGCTCTTAGGGTTGGGCCCAAACCAAGTGCCCAGTATCTCCTTCTTGTATTTATATGTTCTTTTCTTGCATTCATGAAATAATTTCTGTTGTTTAGATTAAATCTTGCTTTGTTACTTAGGTTGTTTTTTATGATTAGAATAGTTGTTCTAGTTTCAAGATTGATTCGATAGTTTTCTGCAATAATATAAGAAGTTTCACAAAAAGGCCACCAAGCAGACCTTGATCTCCTTTATCCCTCTGTGGGACCATGAATTGAGACCAAGGCACTCTTGCTGCCACCAAAACACTATTTTTTCTTTCCAATGCAATTGCTAGTGAGAGATTTTGAGTTGGAGAAATTAATGTTGGTTGTATTGGAATGATGAGATCTATTATTGCTCAATTTCCATGGCTTTGTTGCATCATTTCCTGTCCATAAAGTTCTGTTCAACACTTTTCTGGTTTTTAGGGCAGAATTAGATTAAAATAGGTAAAACTCTATTTTTTAATTCTCCATGATTTAGTTTTTAGAAGCAGGTGTGTAGCTCACTTAAATACCATCCCAGCTTATCATCCTTTCATCACCCAACCTGCTCCAGTCCATCTCTCAAGGTTTTCTCCACTCATTCGCCACACTTTCCCAAACAGCGCTAATTTCTATGTTTTTGTGCAAAATCGCTTTCTTATCCTTTGAACCAATCCAACCATCACCTTCATGTTTGACCTTCATTGACAGAGTCCTAGACCCTATAACACCCTCATCCAACCTTCATTTCCTTTTTCCCGCCATTTTTCCACCTCCAAACCTTCAAAAATCTCTTTCGGTCTCTTCCTGTAGAACTTCCCGTAGAACTCCCTACAGATCTCGTACAGACTTCCTGTAGAAGTTCATGCGAGCAATTTTTTGAATTCTGATCGTAATGGAATTCTCCAGAAGGGTGCTAGGAACTCCTTAGGTCCTCTCCACACCTTCCTCATCGTCTGCAACAACCAACTCCATCTCCCTTCACCATCAAACCTCTGCACAGTCACAAATAGTTAAAACACAAACATAATAATTCTTCATAAAATTGCTCAAAAGTACAAAAAGATGGTTCTTCCACATTTTCCTTCAGAAGTAGCTTGAGTAAATGTATTTTACCTTGATAGTCGTCCATGGCATCTATTTCAGTAGTTTCAACTCTTTTTCTGGCAAAAGTAAGGTTAGTGGGTAAAACTAAGGTTTGCTAGGGTATGCATTTCCTTTTAGTTTTCATCTTTTTTCTGCAAGTAGAATAGCCTCCTTTGAGTTAGCCTTTTTCAATCACAGCGAAAAGATTCTTCTAAGAACTCATAGAAGTTGGCTTAAGCTCCTAGTGAACTTGTGCCAGCTGATCAAGTGACAGCCTACAGTAAGAGCCAGTACTTGTGCATATAGCACCATCACTTCCAAGTTTGTTATGGACTACCGGATTGATAAAGTAAAGAAGGGAGCCCTAGGAGTTGTAGCATTATTGCTGAAATACTAGAGCTCACCACTTCTTTTTGGCGTCGTTGCCGAGGCAGCATTAGAGTTTTTGTGATTACTACTTTTCTTCTATTTTCTACTGCAACATTCTGCTAAGTAGTTTATTTCAGCAAGAGTAGAGTAGTTGTTTCATTTCCATTTTGCAATTTCATTTCTGCAATAGTAGATTAGACATTTCCTTCTTTCATTTCATTTCAGCAAGCATAGATTAGACATTTCCTACTTTCATTTCAATTCTGCAATTTCATTTCAGCAAGCATAGATTAGACATTTCCTGCTTTCATTTCAATTCTGCAATTTCATTTCAGCAAGCGTAAATTAGTCATTTCATGCTTTCCTTTCAATTCTGCAATTTCATTTCAGCAAAAGTAGATTAGATATCTCCCGCTTTCATTTAAATTTTGCAATTTTCATTTCAGTAAGGTTTATTTTAGTTAGTTGCAATTTGTTATTCAATCCATTTCAAGTTTTTGCAGGTACAAGCAAAAAAAGAAACACAAAAATCCAAAAAATAGATTATCTTTCATGCCTCGTAGGAACAGAGGCAATTCAGGAAAATTCTTACCCAACACCCCCAACAAATCACTAAGTCACCCTTCTCTCTTCTTTGGTGGCAGTGATCCAGAAGAACCTATAGGTGAACCTCTAGAGATATACGAAGATCTTATAACAGAAGAAGGGCAAGAAAACATTCCTCCTGAGACCATGGCTGAAAACAGAAACGGTAGAGGAAATGGGGAGAGAATAGAAGGCACCTTTCACATCCGAGAGACCAATGGGGACACAAAGATGAAAAACATAAATCCCTCAGCCTTACCTCACTTCCATGGATTGACTACTGAAGACCCTGATACCTTCTTGTTTGAGTTTGTTGTCCTTTGTCAAACCTATGACTATACAGAAGACAAGAACAAGATGAAACTCTTTCCCTCTAACCTCAAGGATACAACACTATGTTGGTTCACGGGGTTACCTGGAAAAAGTATCACAACTTGGGCTCAGATGCGGCAAGCCTTTAACAACAAATACCGGGATTACTGTAGGTTAAAGGAAACAAAGGAAGAAATCTTTCGGATGACCATGGGAAGTGATGAATCTTTAGAAGACTATGAAGAGAGGTTTCAACTCAGTTATAAATGGGTCAGGTGCACACTTGCCCCCAATCTCTGAAGTTGGTTCTACTCCAAGGAGTCCCTGAAGACCTTCTAGATACCCTCCATTTGCTGACTGGGGGAGATATCTACCAGCTACATTATGATGAGATAAAGACTGTGTTTAGAAACCATTCTAGGACAGCCAGAAAAAGAGGTAGGGGATGTCAACTTCTAGCCAGTTCCCCCTTATCCAAAACCGAATTTGCAAATCAGGTGGAAGATTTCAAAAGCGAGATGAGACATACCATTGCCATATAAATGGATACCTTGTGAATCCAAAAGAGGCAAGAAGAAGCTGAGAGGGCATTACCCATCTTTTGTCCCAAATGCACTAGAAAGCATCCTAGGAACGAGTGTCCATTGCACTCCGTAGAGGTGTGTTTTATCTGTGAAGAAGACCACCCTACAAATCAGTGCCCATCCTTTCCTGGATTTAAAGCTATGTACCAAGGGCCTAAAGGAGCCACTTAACCACTCTACTTCATGAACCAAAGGAGGCCACATGGACCCAGACCTTACCAGTAGGGAATGCAAGGGACATCCCAGACTTATTAAAACCCCAATCAATCCACTCACATACCTTCTTGAGACCCCCCTGCTCATCCTTCCTAGTCCCCACCCCCTCCTTGGTCATATCCATCTCAATACCATACTCAACTTGCTGCTCATTCGTTTCATTCTCATGCTCAGCCACAAACTCAGTGGAATGCACCTCATCAGGGGTGGAGGCCCCAATACAACTCTTCTCCCACTCTTTTGCCTCCACCACCTGCTCAACCACAACCATTACCTCCTGCTCCTCCAAGAAAACCCCAAATACCTGCTCAACCGAACCCGAACCCCACTAACAGACAGGCCCAGTAGGTATATACAGGAGAAACAACATTCCCTATCTATGCTGTGTAGATTCAGGAGATCAACCTACAATCTGGGAAGGTCCTCCCAGACAGCCAACCTCCTCCGAAGGAGGATGAAGAAGAGAAACAAGAAAGTGAACCAAAATCTATTCCACCCTTTCCTGAGACACTAACTAGAACCACACAACCGACCCCAGAAGAAACTGAACTTCTGGGAGAACTGAAATAGTTATGTGTAAAAATACCCCTTCTCCAAGCCATAAAGGATGTGCCCACATACAGCAAGATAATCAAGCAGAAGTGCTTTAAACACCCAGGAAGATGAAGGAGAGATGCCCCAACTATCAATGTCATAGGACAACTATCCGATTTGATGTTGGGGCGAGTAATTTGTCTGAAATATCTAGACCCTGGGAGTCCAGTAGTCGATGTCCACATCAATGGCACCATAATCCCCCATACTTTGATTGATCTAGGGGCTGCCATTAATTTGATGACCAGGGACACTATGCTCAAGCTCAACCTTCAGGGTTCCCTAAGAAAGACCTCAACAATACTACAGTTAGTAGACCGCTCCACCGTGACCCCCGAGGGGATTGTGGAAGATGTCATGGTCTCTATTGATTCCTACAAGTACCCCACTAATTTCTTGGTTCTCCAACCAAAGGAAAATCTCACTGGGTACCCTCTCATCCTGGGAAGACCTTGGTTGGCTACTACAAATGCCTACATCAACTGCCAAGCTGGGAACATGACAATCAAGAATGGGCATATGTCCAAGCAGCTAGTCCTCTATCCTCCTACCCAACCTCTACTAGAACATGATTTACCCCTCTGGTTGGAGGAGGAAGACGAGGATGAAGTCTACTCCGCACCATTAAGTACAGTAAAAACTACCATGGAAGGTCCACAAATTGAGGATGATCTTATTGAAAACTTGATCCAGAATCCACCCCCAGTCAATCGCCATTAGAAGAGTTGGTGGAAGAAACCCAAGCCAATGCTTCAGTTGATCTCTGTGTGGCTGATCCGACCTCTCTTCAAGTTAAGAATGTAGAATTTGGCCCAGAAAGAACCTT
The DNA here is from genome assembly GCA_000404065.3 of Pinus taeda. Lineage (NCBI taxonomy): Eukaryota > Viridiplantae > Streptophyta > Pinopsida > Pinales > Pinaceae > Pinus > Pinus taeda. Next base: position 116,994 of record APFE030218424.1, on the reverse strand, counting down.
GAGGATCAACTCAGCCCTATCCACCTCTCAGGAGAAAGAGCTATGTATCTTATTGAAGAATCACTTGGATGCTTTTGCTTGGAGTTATAAGGAGAAGAAGGGAGTCCACCCTTTTCTCTGTACTCATCACATTTACATTAAGGAATATTGTAACCCAGTTAGGTAGCCTCAAAGGAGGATGAATCCAGCCCTTAAGGAAATTGTCAAAGAATAACTGCAAAAGCTGCTAGATGCAGGATTCATCTACCCCATCTCTGACAGCGAATGGGTTTCTCCTTTGGTGCTAGTGCCAAAGAAAAATAGGAAGTGGAGAATCTGTGTAGATTATTGAGAACTAAACAAAGCCACCAAGAAGGAAAATTTCCCTTTTCCTTTCATAGCTCAAGTGTTATATGGCCTAGCAAGGAAGAAGTTTTTCTCTTTCTTAGATGGGTTTAGCAGGTACAACCAGATCCAAACCAGCCTGGAAGACCAAGATAAGACCACTTTCACTTGTCCATGGGGTACCTTTGCCTATCGGGTCCTTCCCTTTAGGTTGTGCAATGCTCCTGCCACTTTCCAGAGAGAAGTACTGAGCATATTTGCTGAGTTGGTTCATGATTCAATGGAAATCTATATGGACGACTTTACCCCTTATGGTTCCAACTTTCAAGAAGCATTGTCTAACCTAGGAGAAGTCTTAGCCAAGTGTATTGAAATGAACCTGTCCCTCAGTCCTGAAAAATGTGAATTCCTGATGATTGAAGGGACCATGCTAGGTCATACAATTTCTCAGCAAGGATTACAGGAGGATCCCAACAAGATTGCTATTATCCAAAGCGTCCCACCTCCTCAGAAGGTAAGAGATGTTCGAAGTTTTCTAGGCTTAACAGGGTATTATAGAAGGTTCATTAAGGATTTTAGAAAGCTAGCCTCTCCATTGTTTGGAATTTTGGGGAAAGATGTTGAGTTTATATGGACTGACAACTATTAAGAGGCTCTGGATGCCTTGAAAGGTAAGCTGGTAACTTCCCCAATCTTGAGAGGTCCAAACTGGGCCCTACCTTTCCACATTCACACAGATGCCTTGAACAAAGCAATAGGAGAAGCCCTAGGAAAATTTGAAGAGAAGCTACCATATGCCATATATTTTGTCAGTAAAAACCTATCCAAGGACGAATTAAACTACACAGTAACCAAAAAAGAGCTCCTAGCTGTAGTCCATTCCCTAAACAAGTTCAAACACTACATCACTAGTTATCAAACATTTGTACACATTGACCATGTTGCAATTAGGTATTTGATGAATAAACCAGATGTAAACGCCTGTATCATTAGATGGTTACTTTTGTTGCAGTAATTTGATTTGACTATAGTTGATAAGCCAGGTAAGGAAAATGTTGTTGCTGATTTTTTGTCCAGACTAGATCTACCTGCAGGTGAAGAAGGAATGGTGGATGATCAAATGCCAGATGAACACTTATTTGCTATTTTAGTACTCTCTACATGGTTTACGGATATATCAAATTACTTGGTTTCAGCACAGTTTCCGCCACACCTATCCTCAAAAGAGAAGAGCAAGATAGTGAGGAAAAGTGCCCCATTCACTTGGATTGGGGGCAATATGTTCAAAATTGGCTCAAATCAGATTTTGAGGTGATGTGTCAGGGAGGAGGAAGTCTTTGACATCCTCTTAACCTATCATAATGGACCTTGTGGGGGCCACTTTGCAGCAAAGAGGACTTCTTTCAAGATTTTGCAGGCAGCTTACTATTGGCCCACTCTCCATCAAGATGTCAAGAGATACATCAGCCAATGTGCCCGATGTCAAAGGATGGGGAAACCGACTCCAAGGGATGAGATGCCCCTACAACCTCAAGTGACTTTCAAGCCATTTTAGAAGTGGGGCATGGACTTTGTGGATCTTATCAACCCTCCTTCAAAACAGAAGTCTTACATCATTGTGTGCATGGACTACCTGACAAAGTGGGCAGAAACAAAGGCGATCAAAGCAACAACGGAGGAAAAAGTAGCTGAGTTTTTAAGGGAAAATATCTTCTACAAGTTTGGCTACCCAACAGAGTTAGTTATAGATCAAGGGAGTTAGTTTACCTCCAATTTAGTTGAAGACCTATTCACACACCACAAGATTAAGCACAAAAATTCCACCCCTTATCACCCCCAAGCAAATGGATAGGTGGAAGTCACTAACAGAGCTTTGGAAGAGATTTTGACTAAGGTAGTGAGTAGTAGCAGAAAAGATTGGGCAGACCGATTGGTTGAGGCCATCTGGGCCTATAACATTACTTGGAAAACTACCACAGGTTTCACACCCTATGAGCTGGTCTGTGGGAAGAAGGCTTTGCCATCCATAGAATTTGAATATAACACATTAAGGCTGGCAGCTCAGCTGGACCTAGACCTCAACCATGCACAAAAAGAAATATTACTTTAGCTAAATGGATTAGATGAATAGAGAATGCAGGCCCTTCTCCACTCAGAGGTAGTCCAGCTTCAAAGAAAAATATGGCATGACCAACACCTCAAAGAGAAACAATTTCAGCCAGGAGATTAAGCACTGCTGTATGACTCAAGGTACAAAGATTTCAAGGGCAAGCTGAGAAAAAGATGGTTGGGACCATATACAGTAGAAAAGTGCAATGACAATAGTTCAGTCCTTATCCAGACCATTGATGAATAAACCATCCCCATGCTCGTCAACAAGCATCGATTGAAAATCTACAGGAAGCCCCTTTCTAAGTAGGAGTTCATTGAAACTTTTGGTAAATCAGTGTTGGTAGTGGAGCAAGTCCCTGTCTCCACTCCACCCACACTCTGAGCAAAAAAAAAAAAAAAAAACAGAGAAAAAATAAAATGGAATTAAAGATCCATGGGTAAAAACCTCTTGGAGGCGCCCAGGGCAGGTAGTGAGGGTGAAAACCTCCTAGAGGCACCCTAGCTGTCTCAAAAAAAAAAAAAAAACTAACTTCTTTTGAATAAATTGCAAGTTGCAGGAAGGTCATTGCAGGAGGGTTGCACAAGAGGAAAAGACATGACAAGCTGCATGCACCCTTCATATTCCATCACCCCATCACTGTTATCCTTTCCCAAGTTTTGGTCTCGTTTGTTCTAGAATTCCGCATCCTACAGGAAACTCTGTGTTTTCTATAGGAGGATCCTGTAGAAATTACAGGAAGGCCAAAATCCATTTTAAAACAGAACACGAGGGCTGGAAATTCGTCTGGTAGCCCTGTGAACCTCTTTACCACCATTCATCTTCCCATTTCGCCATTCCATCCCTATACACCTACATATCCACTTGTTTTTGTCCCTGCACAGCCACATAGAGATATTTTGTTTCTGTCATCCTGCAAACACATAGAAAAAAGAGAAAAAATGACAAATCAAGGCAGCAACAGTTTCACTCATCCCTACCTGATACCTCCAGCTATGATGTCTTCTCAGTCGAGACCTTCTTCAGCAGTTTTAGCCCTACTCACATATTAGCTTGAATTTCAAGAGGAGAAGCAGCTACAGGAAATCCTACAGGATTCCTGTAGCAGCTTATCCCTTTGAAAAGCATACTCCAGATACAGGGTCAGTGCAATAGGACATATGAAGAGCAATGTGTGAACGGGAGATCATCGGGAAAACCCAAGGCCGAGCATGCAGAGCGCAAGCAGCAACAACAACGAGGAAATGAAGTGCCAAAATCCAAAATATGCATAACACACCAGCGACTGAGCAGGTAAGTGCCTAAACCTATTCCTCGATTTCATGAATAATAGTTCAAAACTGCATGAACTGTGGGAATGGTCAATTATGTGGAATCGGTGGCCAGATAATTGGCCACCCTCATTCAGTTCACACCCCTTCGCAGAATTCAGTTGAGCCACGTCCAAATTCAAACTGCTAAGTAGATACGCAGTCAGCATGTGTGGCATGTCAACTCGAGAAGAAGGCATTTGAAACTGGTAGTGGTGGCGGCGGATAACAGGACTAAGGGAGGTGATGGTGGTCAGGCGACATGAGAAACCATAATGGCACTGGAGTCGGACCAACGGCCCAGATGGGGATAATGTACCCATCCAGCCACCTCATCTCCTCACTACGGGTTACACTAACAGTTAAGTACAATGTAGTCCAAGCCTCCACCACCCTTTTGGTTCATTTGCATGTTACGAAGCTCTCGACTACAGTGTTCATCTACCACCTTCAGAGCAGCAAACCAGTCGTCCTCCACTATTTTTTGGTCAATTTTTTTTGAAACCCTCTTCCCTAGCAGGCTCTACAAGAGTCCTGTTGCATTCTACAGGAGATAGAGAATTTCTACAGGAAAGGTAGAGAACAGCCAGCAGAAGGAAAACCCGGGATTTTTTTACTAGAATTCGAGCTTAAAACAAGGTAGGCTCAGGAAACCTCTCTGCATAAGACTTATTTGTATAAGGTGGTCGATTAAAAACATAGAATTGGATTGAAAGAAAGGAGAATGAAGTTTAAAAGTTTGCATGCATATTTTCCTTGAGTTCTACACAGTTCTCTGTTTTCTTCTCTGCATTCGAAGTCTGTCTTCTTATTTTTTCATACTCTGTTGTAAAGAAAACACTTGCAATCATAGAAATCAGCCTGTGTGGGAAAAGAAAAATCAAAATTGCATATTTGTCTATTATCTAGGGGAAAAACCCTGTGTTATTTATCCTCTGTTTTATCAAAAATATATATTTTCTCTCCACAAGCAGAAAATCAAATTTGGGGTAAGAGTAGTTTGAAACAAGGGAAATATTGCAATTTGGTGTTGTGGGAAGGAGCACACTAAAGTTCCTCCTACAGTTCAGAGAAAAAAAAACAAAACCCAGTTGTCCCTCTGTCTCTGGTTTTTGAAATTGTTGTTTGTCTCCTCACTTAAGCACGTCAGAAACTACTCAGCACCATGCCAGGAGGGTTTATGAGGAAGAAGCCTTTGAACTCCAACCAACTACATGAGCACCTTGAGGTGGTGGGCCTCTTCACTATGGCAAATTGGATGATTTTATTAGAAAGAATACATGGATATGATGATGAGGTAACTGAAGAATTTCTGATGGCCTTAAGACTCCATTCGAAAACACATGCCACAGTCAATTTTAGGGGTCTGCCCCTCGAACTCACCCTTGATTTTATCAGTCGAATCACAGGCCTTCCACCTGGGCTCCCTTGTAGCAAGGAGGAAAAAGCAATGGGACAGGTGGCCAAGAAGACATTTTTTCAACCTAGGGAGGATCCTATAGAGGATAAAAATGGGGTTAGAAGGACAAGCTTACCTCCTCCATGGAATGAAGTCAACTACCAAATAATGAAAGATATCACTTGTGAAGGAAGGTTCAACATAATTTATTTTTATCACTTCAGGTTACTACATGAATTGAGGTATGGGATGGACCTGCCTCGAGTTAAAACACCGAGACTCTCATATTTCCTCCTCCAGTATTTAATAGAATCTAGTACCAAGGTAAATGCAAGAGTCCCAGACTAGCTGGCCCACCATGGGCTCATCAAACTTTTGGTAGAAGATGCCTTACATACATATAACATTCCCATAGCTTGGGAAATTTTTAGAAATATGTCCAGAGATGATGACATCAAAATGTTCATTGAGGATATTAGCCCATCTAGCAGTAAGGAGGAGGAAGAGGAAGAGGAAATTGAGGAAGAAGTGCATGAGGAGACACCACATATTCAGACAGAGGAAGAGCAGGAAACAGAGGAGGAATAGGAAGTAGAAGAGAAACTTGAAAAACCCACATAAAAAAAGAATACCACCCCAAAGATAGAGAAAAGGAAAAGAACAAAAAGTGAGAAGAAAAAGCCTAAGAAAGTCCAAAAGAGGACTGCCACAAGCAAGGAAGGAACTCGGCAAGAAAAAGAGAATCCAATGCTAGAAATAGCAGAAACAAAAGAAGAAACAGTAGGCAGGGAAAAGACAACAGAAGATGAAGGGGAGCAGCAGCAGGAAGAAACATCCCCTGAGACCTTGGCAAAAGAAGCAGCAGTTGTGCTGGCTGCATTGAGCACGCTAGCAAAACAAAAAGGAAAAAGAAAAAGAGAAGCAACCATGTATTTCAAGACTAGAAGGAGCACCAAGATAAAGGTGGGCAAGCCCCAGCCACCATCAAAAGAACCTATAATAATTGAGGATGCCCCTACTGAGAAAAAGGAGGAATCCCCCTCTAAAATATCTATCACTTATGAGAGAGGAAGTCCCAAAACATCCACCTGGAAGGAAAGAATCCGACTGATGGACACCAACATAGTTCTATAGGAAGCTAAGACCTCTCTACAGGAAACGTTGTACAAGCTAAAGGAGACTGAAAATTTGCAAGAGGAGGCAGCGAAACAGTCATAAGAAGAAAACAAGATTGAGGAGATACCTGAACCAAGCCCTCAGCCTAATTTGGGCTCATATTACAACTTGCTAGATGGTGGGAAGATCATCCCACAGAAATTTGCTATACCATTTTCTTTGAATTGGAACAAGAAAGAATTAGAACACACACTTGGATTAAAATTGCTAAATCCAAGGGAGTTGCAAATATAGGCCACATGGAAGAACAACTGAAAGAATTAAGAAGGGAATTGGCAATGTTGAGACACACTGAAAGCATTAAAAGAGCCCAGCTATAAGAGGAAAATGCACTACTGAAAAAGTAGGTACAACAACAAGAAAATCAAAGGGTAGACATAACATAGATTTTTGAAGAGCAGCAACTACAGGAAGGTCCCATAGTAGGACAGGAAATAGCAGAGGAACAGTAACCAAGGGAAGAGACACAGCCTGATATTGAAATGATGATAAAGCAACAGCAAGAGAAGGAGTCTCAAGCAGCAGCTGAAATACTGATGCTGAAACAGCATTTGCAGGAGAGAGAAGCCCAGATGGCCTGCATGGCCAGCTGGGCAATGGAAGCCTTGTAATGTAGACAACTGGCTAGATCTTATGCATTGTATCTTAAAGACCAATGGCTCCAGTTCCAAATCGAAACATTGGCCCAAAGGGGCACAATCCCTTTCCAAAATTATGGTCAGTTTATGCATATGTGTGCTACTAGTTTGGTTGAGGACAAGGCCAAATTAGCAAAGTTTTACATACATAATAGAGCACTCCCTGATATGAACTTTTGGGACCCTAATGTTGCATTAGGAGATGTACAGCTCATGGCTATGGCTTCCTGGATGATCCATGAGGAAAAAAGGGCAGTGGAAGTTCAACAGATCATGACCAAAAAACTAAATGAGCCCCTGCTAAACAGGGCAGAACAAGAAGACCCCTTAGATCTCATATATGCTCATCAACACCTTGCCAACAACCCTCAAGTTCTCCCAGATTATGTCGAAAGGCAAGCGCAAGCTATCGCCCATTTTGAAGATATGGAAATATTATTCGGTGATGATTGCCTTCATGCTTGTATGAGGAGATGGAATACACTATCCTATAGCTTGAAGATCAGGGAGTATCACTCCCCAAATAGAATGAGGGAGGCTTTGGTGAGAGTGCCCCTTTACAAACAATCAATGCAAAACCTGAAAGCCAACTAGATTGGCCTCAAGTTCAGTCCTCCACTACTCTTAAACTCAAGCAATGGGAGGAGGGAGACAGAAAGTCAGGTTTTCATGACAGGGAAGAAGACATCACCTCAGAAGCATGGGATTTCAGGGAAGCTATTAAAGCCATCAAGGATGAAAAACTAGATTAGTTGCTCAGAGGATGAGAAACCCATTTAGCAGGGGGGTGATGATGAGCTCCAAAAATGGGTAACTATATGGGCTCATTTTTCCTATTGTTTCCATTTAATCCACCATTCTCCATATTTCTGTGCATGTTTTTGAGTATATTTATGTTAATTGAGTGAATGGGGATAGTCACTTTACCATAAAGTCTAATGAGTGTTTATTGCAAATTTTTGGACATTTTTGGACCAAGACAAGGCATTTATGAGTAGATTGATAGCCAAAACTTGAAGAAACCAAGTTGAGGACTTATAGGAAGGGTGTCTCCTGCATTAATGACCCCTTCCTTGAGTTCTCCACTAGCAGCTCGGAGTTCAAAGGCCACCACATCGATGATCACAAGGGCAGCTGAGCAGATCTAGTGAAGTTGCTTGCAAGTTTTGGCAGCCGAGTTCCTAAAGTTTAGGAGGACTTTTGGAAGTACTGAAATTGTATAAATAAGAAGGCCTCAAGCCTTAATAGGTTATCTATTGAATAGTCTATTTTCGCACTTTAGTGCAGCTCTGCATTCAACTCATTTTCGAGCTCTTTCTGTAGACAGTTTTGTGATATGACTATTATTTTTTTGATCAATGAATATGAATCTAGCCTTGAACCAGCTCTGATCTTTCAGAGGGGGTTGTAGCTCTTGGGGTTGGCCCCAACCCAAGTGCCCAGTACCTCCTTCTTGTATTTATATGTTATTTTCTTGCATTCATGAAATAATTTATGTTGTTTAGATTAAATATTGCTTTGTTACTTAGGTTGTTTTTTATTATTAGAATAGTTGTTATAGTTTCAAGATTGATTCAGTAGTTTGCTACAATAATAGAAGAAGTTTCACAAAAAAGCCACCAAGAAGGCCTTGATCTCCTTTCTCCCTTTGTGGAACCATGAATTGAGACCGAGGCACTCTTGCTGCCACCAAAACATTGTTTTTGCTTTCCAATGCAATTGCTAGTGAGAGATTTTGAGTTGGAGAAATTAATGTTGGTTTTATTGGCATGATTAGATATGTTCTTGCTCAATTTCCATGGCTTTCTTGCATCATTTCCTGTCCATAAAGTTCTGTTCAACACTTTTCTGGTTTTTAGGGCAGAATTAGGTTAAAATAGGTAAAACTTTGTTTTTTAATTCTCCTTGATTCAGTTTTTAGAAGCAGATGTGCAGCTCACTTAAATACCATCCCAGCTTATTATCCTTTCATCACCCAACCTTCTCTAGTCAATCTCTCAAGGTTTATCCACTCATTCGCCACACTTTCCCAAATAGCCCTAATTCCTACATTTTTGTGCAAAATCGCTTTCTTATCCTTTGAACCAATCCAACCATCACCTTCATGTTTGATCTTCATTGATGGAGTCCTAGGCCCTCTAACACCCTCATACAACCTCATACAACCTTCATTTCCTTTTTCCCACCATTTTTCCACCTCCAAACCTTCAAAAATCACTTTCGACTTCTTCATGTAGAAGTTCATGCGAGCGATTTTTCAAAGTCTGATCGCAATGGAATTCTCCAGAAGGGTGCTAGGGACTCCTTAGGTCCTCTCCACACCTTACTCATCATTTGCAATAGCCAACTCCATCTCCCTTTGCCATCAAACCTCTGCACATTCACAAATAGTTAAAACACAAACATAATAATTCTGCATAAAATTGCTCAAAAGTACAAAAAGATGGTTCTTCCACATTTTCCTTCAAAAGTAGCTTGAGTACATGTATTTTACCTTGGCATTAGTCCATGGCATCCATTTCAGTAGTTTCAACTCTTTTTCTGGCAAAAGTAGGGTTAGTGGGTAAAACTAGGGTTTGCTAGGGTTTGCATTTCGTTTTAGTTTTCATCTTCTTTCTGCAAGTAGAATAGCCTCCTTTGAGTTAACTTTCTTCCATCATAGCTAAAAGTTTCTTCTGAGAACTCATAGAAGTTGGCTTAAGCTCCTAGCGAACTTGTGCCAACTGATCAAGTGACAGCCTGCAGTAAGAGCCAGTACTTGTGCATACAACACCGTTGCTTCCAAGTTTGTTACGGACTACCGAGTTGATAAAAGTAAAGAAGGGAGCCCTAGGATTTGCAGCATTATTGCTGCAATACTGGAGCTCACCAAAAGTCTCAACTTAAATCAAGGGTTTGGAATCATTTGACAGGTTATCAAGGTTACAATATCGGTGATTAGCCAAAAATGTGAGATTATCATATTGAAATAGAGAAAAAAGATAGGACATATCTTCAACACTTTTCTCCTCCACATGTGAAATGAAACTATATTGCTCTTGATGACTACTTGCACCAATAGGTTGAAAATCCAAAGAGTTCCAAGTAGGTTGATCAAGAGGATCATTAAACAAGAATTATGAGACATAGATTATAGTTATTTTAGGGTATCCCTAGATGCAATCATGCTTTCGATTGGATTATATTCAAGATTAGGATTATGTACATTTTTGGGATGTTGAAAAATAAGGGATCATATTTCACTTCAGGCTCCATGTAATTATTGAACGATTCCTAGATCTCCTTAATAGGATCTAGATCATGGAGAGTAGTTGAAGGTTAGAAAGGGGGACATCAATTGGATTTCTATATTTCCCAACTTCAACATCATCACAAGGAGGAAACCAAATTGGTACTGAGAAAGGAGGATGATAAGGAACAAAATTAATAGTAGGTTCATCCTTAGAGATTTTGGGTGTATCCTGATTAACATAAGTTAGAGGAGAAAAATAAACCAGGGGTTCAGATTCAAATTATTTCATGGAGATAAGAATCAATCTCTGAAACTTTTTACTGATAAAGTTGAAGACAAAATACTCTCCAATAAACTCATAGAAAAGTTGAAGAAACCGATTAAGAAAAAACTCTAAAGATTCACCATATTTCATTCTAAGTTGATTGATTTTATCACATACAGCTTGTTAATCATACTTGTCAAAGGATTCATGAAGCTCCTTAACAAGTTTCTCAAATGAATAGATAGAAGAAACTATTAATGTATGACATCATTTCTTGACTCAACCTTCAAGTGTGAGAGTAAAGAGTATGGCCATGGCATCCTTACAATGTATTCCATTAGAAAGACAAAAATAAGAAAATTGAAACACATGTTCAAGGATTGTTATTCCACCCTTTCAATCAAACTTAAATTGAGACAAATTATTAATACTTTTTCGGGGATGGTGAGATTAAGCTCTTTGGATAAGCATCTTGAAATTATGATTTGGGGATGATCCATTCAATATGAAAGATTCAAAATAGAATCAACATGCTCATATTGTTGTCTGACCCTCTTTCTAGTGCCAAAATGTTGATGGTTCTAGAAATCCGTCAACTAAGGGGGTCTCCCCGGTATGAAGTCCCAACTAGACCTCACACAGTTTGGAGTAGGAGCCCCATCCAAAGTATCTACCCAACCACCATACCCCAAATTTTTTCCTTGGCTTCAACGGGTAACATAAGATATTGTACACATAACTATTGAAACAAACAAAGTAAGTTGACACTGTAAAACACCAATTGCAATGTGTAAAAGGAGGCCTTCCTAAGAGGGGAGTAAACAGTGAGTCTCTAGGAGGAAATTAATAGTACTGTCCTCAGAGAGGCACATAAGAGAAGGAAAGATTCATTAATTATCTAGTGAATTAGTTCACATAGACAAAATGATAATTAAAGAAAATAAAACACATATTCAACAAGATGGGCACCAAATCCAATGAAATAGTTCAATTTCTTTAGTACAATGTATGAACATAACATATACTGAAAACATCCAAAGAATAGTCTTACAATATTAATGACGAATGCATTAAAATGTGTTGAATCAATGACCTTCTGATGATTATGTGGAAGAACCAAGTACACAATTACAATGGTGAGACACTAGCTCCAATAGTGAAAGATTCAGTCATTACTTGCTCCTCCAAGGGATGATCTTATCTCCTATGCCTAAATAGATGAGCCAAGGCTAGTTCTCAAGAGTCAAAGCATCCAAAACCCCTTTTCTTGAGTTATGAGGTTGTATTTATAACAAGAGGAATGACCTTTCATATCCCCATGACTCTTGAGATTCCCTAATTACTCTTGGAATTCTAAGTGACCCTTGAACTTCTACAAGACTCTTGGAATTTCCATAGTGGCTCTTTTGTCAAGATGTGACTCTTAGTCTTCCACATATTTACATTTTCTAATTTTTAAAATTGCATAATTAAATTCCACTTCATGTGGTAGGACCCATTGACACATATGACATTGTGGTGCCACTTGTATAAGACATAACTTGGAAATGATGACATGGAACTTCATGGTGATGTGGTAATGCCATGATGCTCTCCTTGATGCTTTGAATTTGATTTCTCTATTATAAATTTTGTTTTTTTCTTAATTTTCATCCTCCAAAGGGTTTGGATCAGAGATGGAACCTTCTAATGCAACATGAGATGCCATCACTCTGTCATGATCCAACATTTCTTCCAGACTTCATGATGGTTCTTTTTTGTGCTTCTTATCTACAAGTGCTTCCTTGTAGCCTCTCCTTGACATATTCCTTGAGCATCACCTTGCCATGTTGAGATGGTACACTTTCTTATGACGCTCACTCATGAAAAGGCAATATCAGTCCAGAAAACTTCTATTCTACCTCCACTTTGCTCATGGAAGAGGCTGATTGTGATGGCTTGTGTAGGAGCTAAGAGAGAAAGGCCTACTTGGGCGCAGTGCATAGTTGCAGGAGGTAAGAAAGGAGTGATTTTGTGCTAGAAATGTGCATTGTTCTAGGGCAAGAGAAAAAACTAAGCATATGTGTGCAATGTTGAAGACAGGGACTAGGATGTTGGGGAGTGATGCTTCCCAAAAGAGAGGGGGAGAGAATAATGCAGTTTTCAATTGTAGTGGTTAAGGGGTGTCTCACTACCAACTAGAAATGCGCACTGCATAGTCGAGAGCGGGTCTGAGCAGGTTCTCTGTGCAGGGGGTAAGTCTAGTGAATAACGTTTAATGGCTTGAAGACTAAAACTACGCAAGATGTTGTGATTGAGGGGCAGACTCAAGTTTATGCACAATTTTATTTTACAAGGGTGTAGGGAGGCTCTTTTGCTGACTAAAAATGTGCAATGCGTAGTGCAGTAGTGATCTAAGAAAGTGTCCTATGCAAAGGGCAAGTTTAGCAGTTAAGGGTTGTGACACTACTGACTAAAACTGAGCAATGCGTAGTGAAGGAAGGGAAGGCTTAATGGAATGCATAGTTCTCTTCAGCAATGATTCAATAGAGGTTTCATTATCCACTAGAATTGTGACATGAACTAGGGAGGTAAGTAGAGCATAGGCTTGGATGCAATTTTCAAGTAAAAGTAGGGAGAGACTAAGAGACTGTAATTCAAGATTGTGCAATGTGTTTGTGGAACACATTTTCCTTAGGATGTCGTAATGTGAATTTGTAGAGAGTAAGGAATGCACCACTACTGACTAGAAATGCATTTGCACTCATCCACTGACTAGGAGTCTAAGTGTGCTAGATGTTAAGGCAAGGCAAAAGCCCAAAAATAGCTAAGTGTAGTATCGGTGGAACAAGAGAGGATAAGATGTGAAAACAAGTTCTGAAATAGGAAAATACATATGTATGTCATCAAACACAAACCAAGAGGATGCATTATACCTTGAAATGATAGAAAAGAAATACTTATTTCTAAGTGTGATAGTTAAAACACAACATTGCGACACTCTGAATACCAGTTGTGACACAAGTATCAACTACAACCAGAAAGTGCACAAAGTTGTGGGATATTGTCTAAAACATGTTCTTATGATATATAAAATATATTAATGTAGAAGAGTGTGCTAGAGCTGCCTCTAGTGATATGCTAAAGTGCAACACATGCAAGAGTAGAAATAATCAAAAGAGACACCTGTGATAGTAAGAAAACATGAAAAGCACACTTACAAAAATTGAAGAAAGTGAAAGAAACACATTCCAAATAGAAAAGAAATAAAAAGAGACACTTGTTGAAATGAAATAAAGAAAAAACAATAGTTGTGAAAGCAAAAGTGACACTTGTGAAAAATAAAGCACAGAAAAGCAATAGTTGAAAAAACTTACCCGAATGATGGTACCTTTGTAACTCAAAGTGAGAGAGACTATCAACTTTTTGTTGCTACGACAAACACCCTCCAAAATTTTTCTTACACTTGAATTTTGGAGCCTACTGAGAATCTTGTGATTTATCATCCCACGGTCATTTCATGGACATCTAATGTTTCACAAAGGATTAAGTATTATTCTAAGTGTCAAAGTCACCTGCGAACACATGTTATGTTTGTGATGAATCTATAAACACACATATTTCAATGCAAGCTCGGATGGGCATTGTGTAACTCTTGATGGCAACACTTGTGTAATCACTAGTGATAGTGTACTATGAAATACATATCGACAATTAGTGCACCATCTCCATTAACATTCTCCCTCACTTTGATTACAATTTCACTTTCATTTTGGTGATTTTTCTCAACTGTCTCTCTAGCGCACCTGTGTTTTCTCAAGTGTCACCTTCATGTTCACAACTATTGATTTTTCTTGCATTCAATTTTATAATTTTATTTTCATGTTATCTTTGCTCTGGCATGTGTTTATTCCACTTTCTTTAAGCCTTTGAAAGTTTCATTTGCACTTTTATCTTACTTTTGTAAGTGTTGTCTTTTGGCATGAGAAGTGTCTCTCATCACGAAAAGCAGAGATATGGTTCATTTCAAGGGGGAAATTTGGTCAATGGCTCTTATTTATCATATAGAAATGTATTATACCCACTCCAAAAGTTTCATGGGTTGTCGTACTAGTGTCGTCACTGTTAGGGTCCTATAATTTATAGGACCAAATGATGATTGAATGATTTCTTTTAGGATTTCAGATTGTAAATAATAGTGCATACTACAAATGATTTCCAAAAAAGATAGAAAAATGAAAATACAAAATGAAAGGAGGGTATAAATAGAAAAAATAGAAAAAGGAAAAAAAATGATAAAATAACCCCACAAAAAAATGAATAAATGTGAAAGTGATGCCGGTTGAAGTGCCACTGACAGCTCAATAATTTTGTTGTGAAAAAGTTCATGAAATTGTGTGTAGCTTGTTTAAAATGCCACAATACTTTTTTTTGTTTGAAACATATAGTTTAATCATGTTCAAGCAAATTTCTATTTATGTCAATTAGATTAGAGTAAATAACTTAGTTAAATAGTGTAATCTTGGCTGTGATTGGATAGGTAGAATAGGTGAATAAATTAAACCAACATTTTAATCTAGATTAATGCATTTGGTGGATTATTTTAGTTATTTGAATAGATATTTTTAGTCCTTTGAATGGAAAAATTAAACAGGTTTTGTACTTTTAAATGCACCCTAATTGGTTAAGTTACATTAGTTTAGGAAAACGTTGATTTATTATGTAAATGGATAAATTTGGTTGTTTTCCAAAGTCAGAGCTTATTGTAAAAATACATCCACCCGAAATATGATGTGGGACAACTAGCATTAAACACCGCACACCTCCCTACGCCCGATCACGACCTCGCTTTCATCCAATGGTTCTAAAGCCTTTTCAGACCCCCCACACTACGATTCTATTTAACTGTGTGGGGGGGTTTGAAAAGTGGATTTCCCGGCCACTATGTGTCCTTCCCTCCTGATTTTGGACCCCCCTCTAATACCACAAAAAACACTGGCCCCCCTACGAAAACGGTTTTCATTGTTCCTTCCATAACCCGCCTTCCCGCTAATGTCACCCCCCACTTCCACTCAACCTCCATTCCCCTACCACCACGTATCCCTTCTGCCTATCACTTCCTGCCAACAACCCCACATCTCCATCCGCCTATCATGAGCCACAACATCAACAATCATTACACCAATTATGTTGCATCTCCCTCTCGTTGCCTCTGTCCCGTTGCTGAGTAAATGCTACTCCCAGGCAACCGTTTATCCAATGGTCTGTCTCCAGTTATGAATATATAAAGCCCCATTTCTCTTGTGCTCACGTCCCTTTCTCATTTTCCTATTGTTTTGCTGCTCCCAATCCCTGTTTTCTTGCCTATCACCAACTGCTCACAGAGGAAATTCCCTCCAATAGTTTTCCCATGAATTTATAGTAATCCTCTGCAATTCTCGCTTGTCACCCTCTCCAATTTCATTCTATTACCACGATTCCCCCAAAAACTGTCACTATGGTGAACCCCATGCTCACTCCCCCTGTGGATTTAGACCAAATTCCCCTTGCTGACAGAGATTACAAAATTGTCGAGACACAGTGTGAATTCGACCTCTTCGAATTACCCTGTTGGTTTTGTGACACTTAACTTGACCAGTCTGACAAGATTAACCTCTGGTAGTTTAGACTGCCCCTGTTCATCTTCCCCCAGTCTTACTATTTCAATGAATTATTCCTCAAGTGCCATACCTCTTATCTCTCAAGTAAGAGGGCTATCTTCTTGCCTAATGGTGAAATCATTTTCACCATCACCTCTGAAAGTATAAACCAAATGTTGCATGTCCCTACAATGACTCCCTAACTCCATTTTCCCTTGAGGCTCTCAAATAAATATGTCAAAAACATACTTTTCCCCAGAGAGCCAAAATTTTTGAGGTCTTCCTTCCAGAAGATTCTCAACTCCCCAAGAAAAATCTCCCTTATTCTTCTTCTATTTTCCCTCAAAGAACTAGACAAATCATCTTTGTCTTGTCATGCCTAATTGGTTACTTTTCAAATGAATGGGTAGATGAGCCTATTTTAGGCTTTCTATCCACACTTTCTACAGAAGAAGGACTATCAGTCACCATTGACTATGGTAACTTCCTTGCATATGTAATTCATGAACGATTCCTTCAGTTTCTAACTGAAGGAATGTTAAAATATTCGTCCATTATTATGTACATGTTAATTTTCTTCCAAACAAACAGGTTTCCCTTTGCAGTGTAGAATCTCAATCAGCAAGGAGAGCCTCAATCCATTATTTTCTAGACATCCATGATCAAAATAATATCACAGGAATTCAGTTTTAAAGAGTTTATTGATAAGTTTGTGTATCCCACAACTTGTTTGCTAAGCGGCTAGACTATCCAAGAATCAGTAAAGATATTCAAAAAGTGTTGCATCTCAGTGAATAGGTGAAGACAGGAGATTGGTATCTATACTTGTCATTTACAGAGATCAGAGTTTATGGCTTAGAGCTGCCACCGCATAAGCTGCCCAAGTACCTTCCAATGAGCATATTTTCCTTGGAGTACATAAGGAAAATAATCCACTCAGACAACATCCATTTTGTGGCAGCCAAGAAGAAGTCTCAATTCAAAATTAAGACATAGATATGACCTTTTATCTGTAACAGTAGAGTAGAAAGAGAGGAAGTAGACCTCCTGCTAAAACAAATGAATTTCCCTCTCCGATTTACATGGTATTATCACCCCTTTGGGTAATTTATAAGCTAAGAGTGGAACAGAAGGCAACCCCCTATGTGCATACCCAAAGACCAGAAATAGAGAAGTACATGAACCAACACAATTGGGTAGAGAACACATTGCAGGAGACCGAAGAGCGGGTGCTTTCAAGAACTACCTCAAAGACTCCTATACCCATAGAAAAGACCAAGAAGAATGTTGGCTCGAAAGATTCATTAGGGAAAAGACCCTGGGTTCGAGCACAGGAGGCCAACAGTGGTCCGTTGTAGTCTAGGACAGTGCCAACATTTTCGCCTCACCCCGAAGGGAAAGGTGTCTCACCTGAGGTGTCTCGTGACCAAAAGGGAGAAGGGTTCAGCATAGGGTTGAGGGAATATCAACTGCGCATAGGAGTTCACACACATATGTATTCATAATACGTGAAACAAAGATAAAAGTATCCTTAACCCATATGCATAGATCCATTATAAAGAACACCAAACTAACAGCATCCTGACATCAATCTATGAATTACCATCTACATGCAATCAAATAGACTATTAAAATTTTAATGGGTCCACTAAGAATGATACTCAATACATTAGGAGTCTCAACAACCATCAGCTTTGTCTTTCATTAACTTAACATAACAAAATACATCATAATCCGGCTTTAACAATAAACATTACTTAAAACACTCAGCCCAGATGCTCAGGTTAGATCAGTTCAACAACCAAGTCCCTCAGATCCCAGCACTCTCTCATTCAGCATCTGCAACTGTGTACCTCTTCTGCAACCGACTCCTTCTTCCTCTGGCAGGTCCAACAAAAACCTTCTTTCTCTTTGTTCTTCCCCTTTTATGTGCTTCCCGGCTGCCTGGAATGCCAGTTATCGTTCGGCTACTTTTTCTCTTGGATGCTTTGGCACCTTCCTATATCCTTGGCTGCCTTTACCTTTTGCTGCCACCTTGCCATCACTCCTCCACAACTATTCATTCCGCCACCCAACTATTGCTGCCATATATCTCTTTCCCACCCTTTGGTCAGTCAAAACTAGTCAAAATCATTCAAAATTAACGAAGGTCCCAATAGGCCCCGAAGACAATTCCTTGACTCGTCCCCGAATCAAGTCATTTCAACCTCTAGTTGTCCTGTTGCTACTTCCATGTGCTCTACGGGTGGTAGCTACGTTACTACTGGCGTTGTCTCCACTGTCTATTGTGTCGACACTTCATCTACTTCAATACTTCTTGCGGAGTAGGCACCTCTTCTGTCTCAATCCTAGCTTGCGACGTGGCATTTATTCCTGTGGCCCTTTCTTTCCCTTGGGACTCCTCCATTCCAAATGAAGGCTAAAAATTTCGGACTAAGGTTGTTTTTTGCTACCTAAAATTAGTGTATCTTTGAATTGCCAGGTCCCAATTAGCAAGGATTGCATCAACATTGTGAGTGAACGCCTCGGCCAATTGCGAAGTTAGAGTTGTTGGCTATTGTCTCTGCAGGGCATCCCATTGTTGGCCGCTTGAGTTGCATGCCTCCTTCAAGAGTAGTACCTACATTCAAATAGGGGGCCACAAGTCATTGATTATCCTTTCTATCCTCGTTGATTCCTCCTCAATTCTATCAACCTGGGCTTGGAGGATGCGATTTGCTCATTGATTTGTTACAGCTGAGTACGGTTTGTGCAATCCCTTGTGCTAGAAAATAATGACTAAATATGTTCCCTTAATGGGTAAACTTGCTGGTTCTTGAGTGCTAAATTGCCTGACCAATCACGGACCTTGCCCATTAGGGAGTATCCATCGGTGAGGGCTTCGACCAAGGCTTTTTTCTTCACTTCCAGTTCCCTAACCTTGCCTTCAACCATCCACGCGTATATTTCCATGGGATCTGGCAATGCGGACCTTACCGTCTCTAGCTTCTACCTCATCTCAGCATTTGTGGTTGCGAGGCATGTGCACACTGTCTGTATGTGATCGTAGCAGTCGATCAACGTGTAGACAGACATGTCTGCCATTGCTTCAGTGTTGGTTTCGGTGACAGTTGGTCATATTGATTGGAACCTTTATGTAATATGATCCACCTAGACTTGCAATCCTGTGTTTGCTTCCTGTAGGCGATCTCGCTATTTCGTCACTATGAGCAACTGCATCTTCTGCTGCTCATGTTCTTTGGCCAGGTTTTCATGGAGGCTCTCGGCCTTGTGGGCTGCTTGCTGAATAAAAGAAAATAACTGGGCTGATGACCAATGATGGAGTGTATCAACCTACATTGTGCTTGGTTCCGGGAATTGTTGTTGTATGGGTAGGCTGCTTGCAATGGACTTATCTGAATGGGAGGCGGGTGAGGTTTCTTGCTAGGATGGTGGAGTGAACTATCATGTGAGTGGAGTAATGCTAGGGTTTGGAGGGACTACAAGCTTTATAGCGAGAGCAGGCAAGTACGGGTCAGTCCTTTCTCTCTTCCAAATGGTATCTAGGCATATCCCTACTGGTGGGTCCAATCCAAGCATTGGTGTTGTACTATCTACTAGTGGCATCCCTATGGTTGAGGTGGTGCCCCTTGTCTGGACAGCCAATTGAAATTCTGCTTCTGCAGTAGTCCTGTGGTTGTTGAACGAGAGGATCTTGGACAGGGTCTCAAAAGTGGAAGTGGTTTGCGGGGATGAATCCTGTGACGGTTGTACTGTGGTGGATATGGTGGCAGGGATTTCCTCCAATATGTTGGTTGCGGGAATTGGCTATTCCACCTCAACAATGAGTCGACGACTGGAGCTGGCGGGTTAATTTTCGGCTTTTAGGTAGTTGGATTTTTGACTTGTGGAGTGCGAATGACTCATCTCTTCTACGGTTTGGGGACTATCATCTTGGAGGGAGCTTGAGCTACTTCCATGGGAAGTGCCATAGAAAGAGGTGGCGTTACAATGTGGAATTGAAAGTACTCGGGATAGTCACTCTCACCTGGCTCCAAGCTACCGACTGTCCTTCTTGCTTCAAACATTTTTTTTCCATTTGGAGCAACATCAGTTGGAGTACTTCATCGGCTGCCCTCTTCCGACTACTTTCTTCCCCATCTCCCTCTTGGTCTTATGGCATCAGAGCTTTGAAAAGGTACCTTGGCTTCCCTTCTCTTACCTTTCAGGCCACTCCAGGCCAAGACTCCACTTCTCCGTGTAAGGCTTCCTCTGTCAGGCTAAACCTCTACGGCCTCAATTTGAATGTGCTCAGGTTGACACACCATGGTCTTAGATAAGTGTGCTTGTGGGAGGCGCCAAACCAGAGGTCACCTAAGAACTCATCTAAGAGAGCCTTGGGTATCATCTCAGCGGACTAAATGGCATCCAACATCTGCTCGTACCAACTCTTGAAAGCCCTCTCATTGATCTCTTTTGTGTTAGGATCCCCCGATGCCTTCCACGATTTGTACCTGAGCGTAATTGGTTGGTCTTTAGTCATGGTTGCCATTTTCCTTTCTGGTGGTGGCCTCCATTTCCACATTGCTAGTGTCATTACCAAGTATCCAAACACAAAGTCAGTGCTCGTCCTGTAGACATCTTCACATGGCTCGAATATTTCGTTAAGCATGAAAGTTGACTAGTTGAGTACTTCTCCTTGGCAGCAGTGTTCCGCAATCAAAACGATGTCCAATGTGCACTCGTTTCTCGTGAAATGCCTCATTGTCTTGCCTGCAGTAAGATAGCAAGCAAACCTGATATTATCCTTGTTGATTTTGTCCAGCGTCGTGCCCCTCCCGCCTCCCTCTATCCTGTATCTGGCATAGATGTTGTCCTCAGTCTACTTATTTCCCCGCTTGACCCTGGCTTGGAACATTGTGTTGACTGCATTCCCAACTTCTGCCAGCCCAATGAGTCAATATATTTCCTTGACATGAATGGGGTATTACTTGTCCAACCATAGCGACCCACCATGCATCCTACTTGCCAGCAATTTTGTGCACTACATGGTGGCAAATTGGACGTTGAATATGGGCAAATTTTGTAAGTGGAATAACGTGGACCTCTGTATCCCCTTGAAGTCATCTCTGGTTTTGAAGGCCATGGTGCCATCCTCCCTTTGAAATTATTCTGCATACACCTCCCTCTTCATGGCTGGAAACTGGAATCCATTGTGAAGTCATTGTTGATCAGATTTGACTTGTCATACTTCCCATATAGATCATCCACTGCTTCAATTTGTGCATCATGAGCATTTTGTGGGATTGATATTATTCCTTTTTCCATTACTTCTCTTTTGTGGTAAATAATATGTACTAGAGGTTTCTTGCTTCTCTTCTTCTGCTCATGTTCTTCCGAGTGAGTCTGGAATTATTCTTAGTTTGAAACTCTAGCATTCCCTGCATCCTCCTGTAATTTATGTAGCCAACTCTGACACGACGTCCCCTGACTGATGAGGCTTTAATCAACTAATTACTCTGGTGACCTTTCCATGTATTCTAGCTATATTTTGTCACCGTCGGCCGACTGGTACATGACAACTATGATGTGGTTTGGAAGGTATAGAGTGGGCTGCACGGCATCTTTAATTTGGTCATGATGGGCTTATTTATTAACTAATTCTATGCTTAACGGGAAATATTTTGCAACCCTATCTTGACAGTTTCCTTATTGACTACTTAATCGAGAAATAACTACTGGTACGGTGGATGGGACGGGTACTTGTGCGGCCATCAATTCTGGAAAAGGTTCGGACCTACGTGTCTTCTACTGGCAAGGGTGACATGTGTGGATATTGTCTCACTAACTAGGCTTACCAATGCAACCCCTAACACTATCCACCCTCTGGTGACTTGGCCTCCTTATATGACCTCTGTACACTACCCCCACCCCCTGACCACAAATGGGTTGCAGTATTCCAAGCATGGTCGCAACCTTATTATTCAAACTATTTTTTTTTTGCGGAAGAGTTTCAGGAGTGCGCCATTCACCCATCCCTGCAGTAGGACTCCAACTAGTTGCGAGAGTCTTACCACACCTGATTATTTTATTTTCATGATTATGAATGGGCTTAACTAGTGCATCTATAGTTTTCCTAGGAACTTCAGGAACTTACTGTCATAAAGGAGCAATTGGACTCTGATTTCAAATGATTTCTTATTGATGTTCCTATCATGCCAAGCATTTTGTCTTCGCTTCTCGACTGATTGATGGAATTTTTCTAGGAATCAAGTTTCATCGAGTTCCATCAGCTGGCTCAGCCTATTCCACAAGTTACTGCTATCCATCATTCCTGTAGCTTCCAAGATTAGCATGTTGGGTAGTATAAATTCTGCTGGTACCACTACCTCTCTGTTGTACACGAGCTAACATGGAGTTTTTTTGTGGAGTTTTTTTACTGTTGTCTTGTATGCCCATAGGGTCGCTGGAATTTTTTGTCCCAATCGTCCTTGTTGGCAGACATGACTTTTTCTAGCCCTTTCTCCAGAATTTTGTTAAATGCTTCCACTGCACCATTTCCTTATGGATGATAAGGACTACTCTTATTATGCTGGACCATGAAAGTCGTTAGCAGAGCTTCAATTGTTTCGTTTTGAAATTGGGTGCCATGGTCACTTGTGAGGCTCCTCAGGCATCCAAACCTTGAAATAATATTTTCAAAAATGAATCTTGTCATTGTTTCTATTGTAAAGTCTTTTACTAGAACGGCCTCTGCCCATATTGTGAGGTATTCTATCATTGTGATTATGTATTGGGCTCGCAAGTGTCTTGCTGGTGGAGAAATTGCCCCATTGAAGTCTATTGCCCACTTATCAAAGATCTACACCGAATGGATTGGGTATAGGGGTAACTCATTGTGTTGGGAAAGCTTACTGACCCTCTTATAGATGTCACATTCTTTGCCAAATTCTTTAGAATCCTTATGGATAGTGGGCCACCATAATCTTGCGTGTAGTATCTTCCTTGCGGTGGCCTTGCCTTCTGCATAGCCTCCGGCGATCCCCTCGTGGCACTCCCATAGGATAGCCTTTCTTTCGTGCTCTAGGACATAAAGTCTGAGTATTTGACCCAAGCCCATTTTGTAAAGGTGTCCTGTGATGAGCTGGTAATCTGTTGCTCTGACCACCAAGCATCACTTTTGTGTTACTGTGTATCCCTCTAGGCAGCGACCAATTTTTAGAAAAGTAGCAATCTCTTCTAGGTGATTGGGAATGGCTTCTATTCTAAATAGGTCAGCATCAGGCAATCGATCGTCTATTGCTCCATCATTCTCCCCTATTTCCAGGTGCGACAGGTGATATGTCCCTACATTCAATTTGTCTGGCTTAACAACCACTTCAAACATGAATTGTTTAAATAGTAATAGCCACCTGCATATTCTTCCTTCTAGTACCAATTTGTTTACTAAGTACTTCAACATGGAATGGTCTGTAAAGAATTTGACTGATGATCCTAGTAGGTAGTGCCCGAACTTTTGGAGAGAGTAGACCATCACCAGAGCTTCCCATTCCATTGATGTGTAGTTCTTTTTCATCATAGAGAGCTTTCTGCTAGCATAGTATAATGAATGGTCCATATTTTCTCCTAGTTGCATTAAGACTGCTCCTAGCACTATTCCAGATGCATCGATGTGTACATGGAACATTTGTCCCAGTCGGGGTACACTAATATGGGTGCACTTGCTAACCTTTCTTTTAGTTTATTCAATGTTGCTTGACAGTCCGTAGTCTAGATAAATTCTTCCCTCTTCCTTAGTAGTTTCTCCATTGGGGTTGTTATGG
Source organism: Pinus taeda (assembly GCA_000404065.3). NCBI lineage: Eukaryota > Viridiplantae > Streptophyta > Pinopsida > Pinales > Pinaceae > Pinus > Pinus taeda. The sequence goes on along the minus strand of APFE030218424.1, from coordinate 93,120 downwards.
TTGCATAGTTCCTAATGAAATCCCTGTAGTACCCCATGTGGCCTAGAGATGCCCTTAGTTGTTTCACGTTGCGCGATGGTTCCATGTGGACAATTGGTGCTACCTTGGTCGGGTCCATGTAGACTCCATCTTTGCAAACAATATGGCCCAATAGAGTTCCAAAGGGGACTGCGAAAATACATTATTTTTTAGTTTTAGGAGATCTGCAACTGTCTGCACCTCTTGAACATCACTCTCAATAAGTTGGTATGCTTCTTCAGTAGGCTGTATATTGTCTAGTCGTCCATGTAAAATTCTAGAAACTTATGAATGTAATCCCAGAATGTAGCTATTACAATCCTTGAGAAGACTGTCGGCGCATTCTTTAATCTGAATGGCATTTCTTTTATGCGTACAACCCCCATTCCGTCGTGAAAGTTGTTTTCCTTTTGTCTTCCTCAGCTATCTAGACCTGGTGGTAGCCTGAGAACCCATCTATGAATGAGTATGCCTCGTTCCCCATGACATTGTCCAGGACTTCGTCGCTGAATGGCAGGGGGAATGGGTCATGCATGCATGGATTGTTCAGGCTTCTGTAGTCAATGCATAACCTGATTTTGGTCACATCCTTCTTGTTATGAATTGCTATGGGGCTTATCTAGTCAGCTTAATCTACCGGAAATATGATCCCTACATCCAAAATTTTGTCAATTTCACTTTTAACTTTCTCTTTTACCCTTGGGTTTAGTCAGTATGGTCTATGCTTTACTGGTTGGACACCTGGTTTTAGAACAATTTTCATCTCTCCCAGGTTACCTTTTATAACCTTGATTTCAGCCACTAAAGATGGGAATAGGCCCTAGTATTCATGTAATAAATAAAAATTTTCTTTGGAGATTTGTTTGTCCCAGTAATTTCCCACTGATGCTATCTTAGGCTTATCTTCTGTCACTACATTCTGTTTTCTCAGCTTCACTGGTAGGAGATGGGTGCCTTTCGTCGAGGAGTTCTCCCAAATGCATCTTTCTCCCTCTGTTTCTTCAAAAGCCAGGTGTCTAAGCCCCTCCAATCCATCCTCCTCTGGTTCTGCATCAATTCTGTCGTAGGTCACAAATCTTGAAGATTCCATATCGTACAAATACTGCATAAATTTTTCTTCATGCTCCCCTTCAACTAGCGTCTTTAGGGTGAACATAACCCCCTTTAGCACCTGGAGTACCTCTAGCATTTGTGCATGACTGCTTTTGAATGAAAATTCCTTCACGAATTATGCTTCCAAGGTATCCCAACTAGCCGTTTGTCGTCATAGCTCCTCCTGGATATACCAAGCCCAGGGGACAATGCTGAGGATATTTATGAAAGAATGTTCCAACAGATCCCTTGGCAGTTCCTGACTTTCTGAGTTGGTTTTGCAATATTTGATGTGCTCCTCAGGACTTGAATTCCCCGTGTACTCCCCTTCATCTTGTGGTCAATCTTCTTTCCTACCAAACCTCTCCTTCATTGCTTGCTTAGTGTCCTTCTAGTCTTTTAGCACTTGGCAGTGCACCTTCCACCATCTTGTTGTCATTGCCATAAGTGTAATTTCTAGAAAGGGAATTCTTTGGTCTTCCAGTATGTCCTGGTCTACTCTATCCAAGAATCGATCTATCAACTCAAGGCCACAGTACTTCGGGTTATCACCCCTTCCCTTTAGTTCATATCCACAGCACTACCATGCATCCCATGCAGCCTCTAAACCAGCTTTCGAGCTTTGAATGCTTCTCCAGCTTACAGATCCTCCGGCTGTAGATTTATGTAGTCCTCCCTTTTCCCTGCTGTGAGCATATATAGCTGGTCTAACACCCCTGGTTCATCCCTGTCATCTATTGGCTCTGTAAACCTAGGTCCTTGGTAGGGATCTAATGTTTGCATCACCCTTAGCCCATATGCTGTAAAAATCATTAGATCCTTCTTCAAATCTATGAAAACATAGTTTTCGTATGCCCAATCTATCCCAAGGAGTGCTAGATATGGATCTTTATCCCCCATAATTTCAATTACTTTGAACTCAGTGTGCATTTTCACCCGTGCTACATCAACCTCTACATTTTCCAATCTCCCAATAAGAAATATACAATACTGATTTTCCATTCTTAATTGAATTGGCGAGTACTTTAGTTGTGGCTTCCCCATTGCTTCTCAAGTCTTCCTTGATAGGATGTTTACATCTGACCCTAAATCTAGCATGGTGTCCCTTCTCTAGAACCCTGCCACTTGCACATTGATTTGAAAATCCTTTCCACTTCTTTTCTTATTCCGCTTCACTCTCCTGGAGGCTTTCTCTGGCCAGGTTTCACATGGTTGTCTCACTTCCTCTTTTTCTATGGATATTGCAGCCTTTAAGATTTTCCGCAGTTCCTTCAGCATGGGCTCATCTTCAAAAAAAATTAAGAATAGTTTAAACCATTCCCCAATCGGCTGGGCGGGAGTGGTCCCATGGACTAGTGGTCTTCAGGTGTCCCTATCTTCATTCATTCCCTCGAACAATTTCATTGCTTCTTGATAATACTTCTTTTGGCGCTCGCACTGATATGCCCTCCATGGTGATGTTGCTTTAACGATCAAGCGGGGTTCCTCAGCGTAGCGATCCTCCCCTTTCTTCTTCCCTCCTCAGGTGATTATATTAATATTTTTTGCAGGGAATCCATCATCAGTCTGAGGCTTTGCATTCACCAGGTTGTCCCCAAGCTATCAGGTTCTCTCTTCCCACTTCGCAATGAGATCCAAGTAGTCTTCTGTCGCAAGGGTGCTAACTTTGCACTGTGAACACTAGGGTCTTCTCGGGAGGAGGCATCCCTTGCAACATGTCCTTCTTGATCATAGTTGTAGCACCTTAAGGGTCCTCTACCTCCCATTCTTCCTCCTCCCCCCGTTCGACTGACTTCATTAACCCTGAACTTGGATTTTTACAATCTTTCTACTAAAGCGTCCAACACTTAGCACTGATCGGTGTGATGAGCGGTCGATGCACAGAACTCGTAGTAGTTGTTATTAGGGACATTAGAATACTTTTGTAGAACTTGGCACATTCATGGTAGGTGTCCATATGTTCTACAAATCTCACAAAAGTCTGCATTATTCCTTCCTGGGAAGGGTCTTTGCACTCTGATTGCCGCAACGCCTACGGTGGGAGGGGTCCCTGATGACCCCGCCACCCCCCTGGTTGATTAATTCCCTAAAACCATGGGCATTTCGTCGTAACATGCCCTTCAACCAGGCAAGGGGTGCACCAAACATTAGGCCTAGCTGGCTGTATAGGCTGGAGATCCTTTAGCTTCTCGATCAAGTTCGCGATCTGGCTTACTAGGCCTATGATCGCCAAATATTTTAGACTAGTGCTTCCCCTGTATTCGTGGGGATATCCTGCCACTAATTCTATTGGGGAGGCTTGCTCCAATGCATCCTGCAGGGTTCCCAGCTTATATTGTGTCAGCAATGTTCTGATCAGGGGCAAGAGTGCCTTGATAAACCAGTCCCACTAGTGGTTTGGGTCTAGGGTGTAACTTAGCTTGGCGATGTCATCCTTAAACCTTTACATGATTTCCCAAGCTGTCTCACCCTCCCTCTGCTTAATTTTCCCACAGCTTTGATAACCCCTGCTAATATGTCTGTGGCACCTTGAATTCCTGCACAAATCCCCTCTTAATAACATCTATGATGGGATTCTGGTTCTACTCTACCCACTTTACGAACTAGCGTAGAGCACACTCCCTCTAGATGGCTTCACAGAGGTACCAATGCTGCTCCACATCCTCGTTCCTCTTTCCTGCAAATTATGGGTATCTAGTAAATGATCCCGCCATACTACTTTGAGTATGGGCTAATAACACAAAACCTTTGCTTCCCAGCTATTGGGATCCCTGTAGTCCCAAGTTACTACCATAGTCGATTCTTGTACTACTTCCAATATTGATACTAGTCTTGTATTTCTCCCGCGCACTATATACTTGCGCTTCCTTGGCTAAGCTAATGACAAATTCTTTTGGTTTGTGATAAAGTACCAGGGGAAGATCGGGGAAAACACAACTTATGTTGTGGGGTCAGGGTTGCTAAATTTTAATGGATGTTTTTTCCTCATCAAACACCCTCCTCATCCTATCGCCCACATTGTTGTCATATCTTTCCTCATGCCAACATGGTTGTTGATCTCATGATTCCACTTCTGCCACTTGCATGGAGGATTCCCCATCTGTTCCATGTTGTGATTCCATTTCCGTAACCTTCTAAGACGACCCTCCTCTAGTCCCCTATTGTAATCCTATTTACGCAACATGCAGGAAACATCTTTCCTCCTCTTCCTAGTGCCAACATTCCTCTCTCCCGTACTCGAGCTTCCTAGCACTGTCTTCTCCCCTTGTCCCAACTCAGGGTTTTCCCATCACCACTCCTATTTAGTGGTTCCCCTCCTTCTCTTCCCTAGAGCCTGAGCTGATCTTGCGTGCCACTTGTCTACTAGCAATGCCCTCCTCTGTGCTCTAACATCCCTAGCTCTCTTCAATCCTTCTGCATCCATCCCCCTCATAGCATCCCTGTCCCTTTGTAGGCAGCAATTTCTCCTATAATTCCTTCCCACGATACTGGGGTTTTACGCTTCCATCCCAGTAGTGGGTAAAGATAGCAATCCTTCCTCTACCAAAAACATCTTAATCCACACTGGGACTTCCCTTATCAACTCCCCTCTTAGCTTGGAGCTAAACACAAACTCTGCCTTTGAGAAGGACTGGTAGCTCTCTGCAGCAAACTCGACCACGTACCCCTCCACTGTAGTCTTCACCCAGAAATCGACTACTCTCGTCTGATCGTTATCTAGCTGCTATAATAGTGCAATATCAAATGGATTCGAACTATGGTGAATCGTAGCCAAGCCACTCGACTGACTCTACCTCTTCAGCTCCCTCAACCAATTGTATATGTCCTCAAGGAACTTGCAGCAGAAAATTTCATACTAGTCATCTATGCTATCAGCATATAAAATCCCCTCTTATACTTTACCGATTGATTGATTCCTGCGGGCAGATTTCTCTGCCAAAAATTGATCTACTTTATGGTTCCACTAGTCTCTGATCTCTCTTTTAAATACCCTTGACACCATATTCTGAACCAGTTCTCTCAACTTCAGGTCCTAGCAGCAGAACCATTTGTTGGCTTGAAAGATTCATTAGGGAAAAGACCTTGGGTTCGAGCATAGGAGGCCAATAGTGGTCTGCTATAGTCTAGGAAAACACCGGCATTTTTACCTCACCCTAAAGGGCAAGGAGTCTCACCTGAGGCGTGTCGCGACCAAAAGGGAGAAGGATTCAACATAGGGTCAAGGGGATATCAACTAGGCACAAGAGTTCACACACATATGTATTCATAATACGTGAAACAAATATAATAGTATCCTTAACCCATAGGCGTAGATCCATTATAAAGAACACAGAACTAACAACTTCCTGACATCAATCTATGAATTACCATCTACATGCAATCAGATAAACTATCAAAAATATAATGGGTCCACTAAGCATGATACTCAATACATTAGGAGTCTCCACAACCATCAGCTCTATCTTTCATTAACTTAACATAATAAAATACATCATAATTCATAATTTTGCCATAAACATTACAAAAAATACCTGGCCCAGACACTCAGGTTAGATCATTTCCGTAACCAAGTCCCTCAGATCCCAACACTCTCTCATTCAACATCTGCAACTATGTACCTCTTCTACAACCAACTCCTTCTTCCTCTGATGGGTTCAACAACAACCTTATTTCTCTCTATTCTTCCCCTTTTATGTCCTTCCCAGCTACCTGGACTACCAGTTCTCACTTGGTTGCTTTTTCTCTTGGTTGCTTTTGCGCCTTCCCATCTCCTTGGCTGCCTTTGCCTTCTACTGCCACCTTGCCATCACTCCTCTGCAATTGTTCATTCTGCCACCCAACCGTTGCTGCCATTTGTCTCTTTCCCGCCCTTCAGTCAATCAAAACTAGTCAAAATCATTCAAAATTAACGAAGGCCCCAACAAAGAGATAGAGAGATGAGGACTCTCCTTTAGTCATAGAAGTCTCAACCAAAGACTTCAAGATCTACACAAAGAAGACTAAGACAAATTCTAAGATAGACTTCTCACTAATTGAGGAAACACAGGGTACCATTGTACTCTTGAGACTTCAAACTTTCTATTTTGACAGCAGTACTGCCGATTCTCCATCATCCTCGACTAATAAAGAAACTCGAGCTACAACACCAAATACCCCAAAGACATTCACAGGACAAAGACAGCTAGATGTTTTCTAAAAACATAAAGAAATTAAACAGAGCAATGAATCCCTCCATGACAACATCTCTTCTCAATTCAGGAAGCAGTCTTCCTCAATCCAGCATAGGCTCATTTCCGCCTATGACATAGAGAAAGCGAGAATGCATATGAAATTCTTATTGGCACAGGTTCCATAACCAAAATCAGCAACTGACTTCAAACATACTACCTTTGAGTTTGAGACAAAGGATGTTCATCCTTCGTATCAAATGGGCATGCACAGGCAAACGGGAGAAAAGGTCGACTCAACCTTCACACAAACTTCCCTCACAGCTTCCAAACTACATCTTTCTTTGAACAATGTTCATTCTCATCTTAAACTAGAGAAATTTTCCTCTCTTTCTAAAGACAACAAAATTAAACATTTGTAGGAAATGGCGATCAAAGCAGGTTTTGATCCTAGTAATTCAAAGGCCATGGAAGAAATTATTAAGAAAAAGAATGCTGACATAGCAGCCCTAAAGAAGCAATTGAAGTTTCATGCGACTGAAGATCCCCAAGCAAAGGAGTTAGGAGAGACAAAGTTACAGAAAAAAGAAATGTTGAAGATACTAGTGGAGCAGAGTGCACAAATTAAGGATATGGAAGCAAAGATGGACATGTTGATCAAAGAGAAGGAGAAAAGTTCACAACTAGCAGTGGTTCCTCTTAGTGCAGTACCAATTTCATCCCTACTTCAAACAGATATCCCTACAACAACTACAATAGTAGGAACATCTTCCTCTACAATACCTACTGCAGATGATCCAATTAAGTCGGCCCAATCCCTGGAAAACATGTCTATATAGGGAGAAGAAATAAAGAAGTTAAGACAAGACGTGAAGACCTTACAGGAGAAGAATACAAAATATGAGAATTCCCTCCTAACAGAAGTATATAAATCCTAGACACTTTCCTAGAGATTGCAGCAGATGGAAAAATATACTTCCATGCGTAATACCTCGGCCTAGGTCAAAGAAAATATTTGGAAACGGATCAATGAAGATATGATAGATATTTGGCCTTCAATACAAATCATAATTGAGCAACAGGAATTGATGGAAAGATCTAATGAAGCCATTGAAGAAGTCATAAAAAAGTTGGGTGACAAACCTAGTGAAGCTACTACGCTCATCAATTTCCTCAACGCTAAAAATAAACATGAATTAGAAGAGCTGGAGATTGAAGATAGAACAAAAACTATATTGGAAGTCAAAAAGGTGTTGACTAAGATAAATTTGGTGAGGTGGCTTAAAGAAAAGTGTTAGACTCTGGACATTTGCATATAGAGATTCTTCAAAAATCTAGAAGTCATCTATAAGAAGGGACTTCCTAATTTATTGGTAATAAATGATAAGCTCAATACATGGTCCGATTACAGTGAGAAATTAATGATCAAGGCTAAAGACAGTTCTAAGGTTACAAGTGGAAGAATCAGCATCACAGGAAAAGCACTCTTGGAAGCGTTGGCATATGACATGGAAATTCAATATGAAATTAAAGACATATTCATTTCCAAAATGATATTTTCTAAATATACTGATGTGGACAAGGTTTACAGAAAGTTACTGAAGACAACTATCCCGAGTGAGCAGTGTTGGGGTAAATTATGCGAATTATTGAAGTATAATATCTGGTTGTACATCTCAGCATCAATAGCACAACAAGATTCGAAGGGCCAGACAATCATCAATCCCACAAATGTTGTGCCAACACTTCAGACAGTTCAAATTTTCCTAAATTTTTGTAATAAGTTAGATAGATTCAATTTAGAAATTCCTAAATGAATCCTAGTTAGTTTTGACTAATATCTTATAAATACTTCTCTTTTATAAGTATCAAGGGTTGATTTTTGCGTGGATTTTTTCATTCCAAAATGTTATTGTACTATTTTCATTTGATGGGCTAATCAGTATTAAAAAGGACATTCTTCACAGGATTCATGTGTTAGACTATCTGGTGATGTTCTTCTTTCATTGTTAATTTTTATTACTTTATTTCCATACTTATGTTTTCTGAAATCTGAATTATTTTACAGAAAATTGATGAACATAATTTGTTGAAAAATACACTTTGCTTTTCGTTGTAGATAATCTCTATGTTTTCTTCTAATATCATGTTAAGGAATTCTTAATTTCTCTTTAACTTCTATTGAACTTATATCTTTTCTTCCATTCCATTTCGCTTAAATATAAAGGATCCAATTAGTTTAGCTATCTTGCCCTGTGAAGCTCCTTCTAAAAGCTGAAATAGACCCCCTTTGAACTATAGACTACATAGCCCAATGGAAGGTTCAGGCACTTAATCAACCAATTAATTTAAAACCAAAATTCAAACACTCATAACTAGCCTAATATTTAATACAAATTTAAATCTTACAAAGATAGCCCTATCTGATGTTGGGAGGGCTAGATCCCAACTTCCAAAGTAGTTTTGTGGTTACCTTTGTGATTTTTTTCTGCAAGCTTGGAAAATTACAGAGTGCTAACATTCTGATGACCATCCTAGGGAACTTAAAACAATCCTTCATTTCATTTTCATAAGGTTAACTTACCTAGTTCATAAAGCTCTATTTCAGGGAGAACGATTATTCAAATTTTAGAAATAAAGGGTTAGAGGTTGTTCTTCACTTTTAAGATCTGGCTCCAAAAATAATTCATACCAGATCTAATCCTGATCTAGAACCACCCAAAATTTTAGATGATCCTGAAAAGATACTAAGGAAAATAAGTCTATCTGAAAGCCAAGGAAGTAATAGCCCCTTTTCTAGGGAAAATTCCCTTCCTGAAATCCTTGATACCATACAAGATATTCAGTTTGACTTACCTTTTGAACACCGTCTATTCAAGACCAAACCTGAAAGTTTTGTTGATCAGACAGTAATTGATGAATCTGATCTACAACCCTATAAACTTGTGGAACCATCTGTTGAACCTTATTTGAATCAGCAAGCCCTCCAAAACTTTAAAAAATTGGAGGATCTTGTATCAACACTTGATCAAGTTGTGCACCAAGATTATGTTCAACAATCTGTTGAAATTTTTTCTCTTACTATTGTAGCATCAACTCACTCTTCCCAATCATTTCATCTAACATCAATTGGCCCCAACCCTTCTGTAATTTATACTACTCATCCATTAGTATCGCTAATAGTAACCCAACCTATTCCCACAAATCCTATATCTACACCTCCCTTAATACCACACATTGTTCCACCCAACATGATTGCTCGTTATTCCCCCCTAGTTTTACATGCCTTGTTGCATGATATACCCTAGGATTATCATACCAGAATTCCCCAATTCGATAGCACTGGTGTTATTAATGCACAACATCACATAGATAAAATGAATTATTTCTTCAATCTTCATGAAGTAGATGAGAATGATGTAAAACTAAGGCTTTTAGCCCAGAGTTTAGGTGGAGAGATAAGAAAATGGTTCAAAAACTTAGCAGCACGTAGTATAGCTAACTTTGTTGTCTTTCACCAAACTTTCCTAAATAGGTGGGAAACCAAGAAGAGTCCTCTTCAGATCTTGAATGAATACAAAAACCTTAAGAGAGGACCTAATGAAACTATAGAGGAATATTGTGATAAGTTTAATAAGGTTTACAATGTAATTCCAACTTCCATTAAACCTCCCTTGGGCTTGGCCCTGATACATTTCCCTAAGGGATTCGATGTTGATATGGCATATCAACTCAGAGAAAGAGATCCCACGACCTTAGAGGAAATGCAAGATAATGCACACAAAGTTGAGGCTAATTTATTAGACAAAAAAAGCTAAATTAAACGTTGACAAAAGGGTTACTATCAAAGAGGAACCTTCATCTTCTTCTACCACTAATTACAAAATAGAAGGTCTACTTAGAACCCTGGAGAAAATGATGGATAGAATAAGCATAATCGATAACAATCCTCCTAGAGAAAACCAAACTGGTCAAATCATAAACACAAATTTTAGAAGAAACCAACCCCAGATCAAACAAAGAGACCCAAAAGGTCCAAATCAGCAGGTAAGACCTCCCTTCCAAGAGAACTACACAGATGAGGAGGCAGAGATAGCTGATGATATAGATGATACTCAAATAAATTTAATGGGAGTAAATGACAATGACTCTACTTTTCTTTCTCAAGAAGAATAGGACCTTTTTCTGCTATCCTAGGATGAAATTAAACCTGAAGAATCCAGTATAAAAAAGGTTTTGAAATGCAATTATGGAAGTCCATAAGCAATACAATTTGAGGAGTAGGAAAACACCCAATACTCCAACTAAAAAGTCAGTTGAAACACTTGCTAAGAAGAACATTGAGATTCTTGCTAGAAAGAATCCTGAGGATCCAATCCAAAGAAGACCTAACACTATAGTCAAATTAACTCAAACAAATGATCCCTCCACTAGCCAAAAAAGATACATATCCCAAAAGGATTTGGATGATAAACAAGAGGTTGTCAATTTAAACACAACACAGACATCATTTAGTATAGAACATGAATTAGCAAAGCTCAAAATACCCATTCCCTAACAGAACCGATGAACAAAATAACATACAAATCACAAGTAATGAAAGCTTTAAGCATAGGAGAAAATATTGATATAGTCAATGTATCAGATTATCAAACAGAAATATTGTTTGGCCCAGAAGTTGATTGTAAACTTCAATATGGAGATGTACCACACTTTTATGTTAGCCTAAACATTCATGATAAAATCTTACATGACGTTATGCTTGACTCAGTGGGCCTCTCATAATCTTATGCCTAAAGTAATCATGGAAAAATTGGGATTAGATATTACTAGAAGATGCAAATATCTGTATTCATTTGATTCCAGTGAAGTAAAGTGCCTTGAACTTATTAAGGAATTATGTGTCAACTTAATCGAAATACCAACCAAAAGTGTGGTAATGGACATAGTTTTTTTTTTGACATACCTCCTAAATATGGCATGTTGCTTTCTCGTTCATGGGGAGCTAAACTCCAAGGAACTCTCCAAATGGATATGTCCTATGCTACAATTCTAGTATTTGGTCAGAATAGGAGACTATATAGGGAAAAACTCATGAAATTCATGGCCACAACTTAGGGGAGACCTCATAATTACCCCTTATATTCTGTCCATTAAAACCTTGATTCCTTTATTTTATATAATGATGGAAATGTACAGGAACAAGTTCCTAATCAAAACACTATGTTATGTCACAATGAGGAATGCCAAACATTAATTAGTGAACATGATAACTCAAATGATGCTTTATGGAATTTGAGTTTTGATGGATCTTTTAGTAAACAAGGGTCAGGGGCAAGTGTATGGGTTTCTAATTCATACACTCATCACTCAAAGGGTCATTCCTATAAATCAAATTTCCAATGTTCTAATAATGTAGAAGAGTACGATGCCTTAATATTAGGGTTACATCTTTTAAAGAAGCTAGGTTCTAAATGAATTGTCATTCATGGAGATTTTGAATTGGTAATAGAACAAATTAAAGGAGAATATTCTGTTAAACATCCAAGGATGAGAGCCTATGGAATGTTGTTTTGGATTTCCTGGAATCTTTCGTTGAATATAGTACGTTTGTGGTTTCTACAAATCAAAACGTTTTGCCTGATGGTCTGGCTACTTCGGCAAGTACTTGTAAATTACCATTTTGTCCTACTTGCCAATATACTATTGACGTAAAGAACAAACCTACTGTACCTGATAACATTAGATACTGGCAGGTTTTCGGAAATGATGCCTAAATTGAGAGTTTTTTGCAGTCCAAAGATTAATTTGAAGGTGCTAATATAGAGATAGAATTTTAGTTAGAATATAGTGTACATAATGGTGTGAATAAATTAGATTTGAATGAAATAGATCAATAAAAACAAGAAAAATAAATTTTACTGCTGAAAGACAATGTCTTTCCTAGAGGACTAGTTCCCTTAGAATATTGTTTGACTTTAATGATGGAGCTAAGAAACCCAAAATTGAACCCACTGGTGCTAGAGTTGAGGAGTGTGATATTGGAACTAAACAAGAACCTAAAATTATTAAAATGTCCAAATATTTACCCCCAGTAGAAAAGCTAAAGTGCATTGACTTGTTCAAAGAATTCATAGATGTCTTTGCATGGAGTCATGAGGATTTAAAATCCTATGACACCGGCATTATACAACATAAGATTCCCTTAAAAGAAGAGCATAAACCTTTTAAACAGAAATTAAGGAGAATCAACCCAATTCCTATGCCTCTTATTGAAAAACAGGTTAAAAGAATGTATGATGCTAAGATCATAGTGCCACTAAGATATTCCAAATGGGTATCTAATTTGGTTTCAACAAGGAGAAAGACTGGAGAAATCAAACTCTGTATTGATTTCTGGAATCTGAATAAAGCCTCTTTAAAAGATAATTACCATTTTCCCATGATGGACCACATTCTACATAAGGTTGTTGGATCTAGCAAAATTTCCTTTTAGATGGCTTTTCTAGTTATAATCAAGTCTTAACACCCTGGAGACCAAGAGAAGACAATGTTTACTACACCCTGGGGCACTTTCATGTATGTGAAAATGCCTTTTGGTCTATTGAATGTTGGTGCCACTTTCCAAAGAGCCATGGACTTTACCTTTGCGGATGAAATGGGTCATTTTATAGTCATATATCTTGACGACATCACTGTTTTTTTTTAAACATATGAGGAACAATTACTTCACTTGAGGAGAGTCTTTGAAAAATGTAGGAGATTTGGTATTTCCCTCAACCCAAAGAAAACATTGTTTGGTTTACAAGAAGGAAAATTGTTGGGACACATTATTTCAAAGGAAGGAATCAACATAGATCCCAGCATAATCGAAGCTATATTAAAAAATAACCCCCCTAGAAATGTAAAGGAAGTTCAATCTTTCATTGGACAGATCAATTTTCTGAGGAGATTCATTCCTAATCTAGCAGAGATTTTAAAGAATATAAAAAACATGTCAAGGAAAGGCACTGAGATGAAATGGAACATTGAAGCTAAACAATCATTTGACAGGGTAAAAAAGGCTTTAAATCAAGCTCCTGTATTGATTAGTCTAGCTTTTACAAAAGATTTATGATTTTCTCATGTGTTTCTGAGCACACGTTTGTTGTAGTCCTCTTACAGAAAAATAAGGAAGACCATGAACAACCTATTTCTTTCTTTAGAAAAGCTTTAAGAGATGCTGAATTAAAATATGGCATCATGGAAAAACAATCTTTTTCCCTAGTAAAAGCAATAAAATATTTTAAAGTCTACATCCTCCATTCACATATAATTTCCTTTGTTACAAATGCGGTGGTAAAAGATATACTAACCCAAAATTATCTTGATGGGAAGAGGGGTAATTGTATTTCTATTATATTATAATATGACATTGAAATCCGACCTACCAAACTCATTAAGGGTCAAGAGTTAGCAAAGTTAATGTTCGAATCTAATTTACATGCTTTCAATATAAATTTTCTAGAAATATTCAATGAACTAGATGAGATGGTGACTCAACAGGTACAAGAAGTTTTTTCTACCTCTCCCTAGTACGGAGACATTATTTTTGTTCTACATCATTTACAAGCTCCTCTTGGTTTGACTAAAATGAAAGCTAGATTTAATAAACTCAAAGATATGAAGTTTTGTATTTTGGATAAAAACCAGTATTGGAAAGATGTTGGTGGATTTTTACAAAATTGTTTGTTGAAAAATGAAGTAGATAAAGTAATGCAGGAATTTCATGAAGGATACTGTGGTGGACACTTTTACTGGAAGACTACTGCCAACAAGATCTTGAGAGCAAATTTTTATTGGCCAACCTTATATTCTGATGTCTAAAATAAAGTCACCTCATGCCACAAATGCCAAATATTTGAAGGCAAAAGGAAACTATTTCCTTTACCCTTAAAGTCCATATTTGCTGAAACTCTTTTCCAATAATGGGGCCTTGACTTTATAAGAGAAATTCACCCTCCCTCTTCTATCCAACATAAGTGGATTCTTGCAGCCACTGATTACTTTACAAAGTTGATATAAGCCATACCTAGTAGACAAACCTTTGATGTAGTAATCATTAAATTCCTAGAGAAAAATATCCTTTCAAGATTTGGATGCCCTAGGAAAATCATTACAGATAATTCTGCAACATTAAGGTCAAAGAGGATGGTAGATTTTTGCAACAAATATAAGATAACTTTGGGACATTCTACAACATATTACCCTCAGGGAAATGGACTGGAAGAATCTTCCAAAAAAACTTGGTTAATATTATTAAAAAGTTGTTGCAAGATAACAAGAAATCATGGCACAACAAGCTTGTTAATGTATTATGGGAAGATGGACTTACTACCAAGAAGCCAATTGGCATGTCTTTGTACCAGCTAGTTTATGGGATAGATGTTGTTTTTCCAACCTCGTTGGGAATTCCTGTTTTGAAAATGCTTCAATAATTGTAGGTTGAACCAAATGATCTACAGAGGAGAATAAATCAAATAGTTCACCTGCAACAGTCAAGAGAGGAGGTTCACAACAAAACTCAGTTGATCTAGGAAAGTATTAAGAAGACATTTGATAGAAGAACTAGGGCTGATGATTTTTCAGATTGGCAATCATGTTCTAAAATGGGATTCGAAAAGAGAAGAGGAAGGCAAGCATGGTAAATTTGATAATTTTTGGATGGGACCTTACATTATTCATGCTTACAGAGGTAATAGTGCATTTTTTCTTAAGGACATGGATGGAATAGAGCTACCTGGAGGACCTTTCAATGGCAGGATTCTAAAACATTATGTTTTTCAGGAATAAAAGCAGTTTTAATCACACCCATTATATATACCATTTACTTTGTACTGTCATGAGTGAGTATCTTATGTCTAAAATTTGAAGCCCATGGAGAAGGCCCTAAGCTTTTAGTCATTTTGCCACCATAACTACCATAATTACAAAAAAAATTCAGATGTAGTAAAACACCAAAGACAAGGATTCAAAGTTATTAGTCTACTATTCTTGACATCTCACAAGGAGAGTGTCATCCCCAGCTGGAGCCACTATTAGGGTCCTATAATTTATAGGATCAAATGATGATTGAATGATTTCTTTCAGTATTTCATATTGTAAATAATACTTCATACTACAAATTATTTGCAAAAAAGATAGAAAAGTGAAAATAAAAAATGAAAAGAGGGTATAAATAGAAAAAATAGAAAAAGGAAAAAAGAAAAGAAAAATAAATGATAAAAGAACCCCACAAAACATGAATAAATGTGAAAGTGATGCCAGTTGAAGTGCCACTAATAGTTCAATAATTTTGTAGTGAATAAATTCATAAAATTGTGTGCAACTTGTTTAAAATGTCACAATACTTCTTTTTGTTTGAAACATACAATTTAATCATGTTGATGCAAATTTCAATTTATGTCAATTATATTAAAGTAAATAACTTAGCCAAACAATGTAATCTTGGTTGAGATTAGATAGGTAGAATAAGTGAATACATTAATCCAACAGTTTAATCTAGATTAATGAATTTGGTAGATTAGTTTAGTTGTTTGAATAGATATTTTTAGTCCTTCGAATGGCAAAATAAAATAGGGTTTGCACTTTTGAATGCACCCTAATTGGTTAAGTTACATTACTTTAGGAAAAAGTTGATTTATTATGTAAATGGCTAAAATTGGTTGTTTGTCCAAAGTTGGAGCTTATTGTAAAAAGATATCCACCTGAAATATGATGTGGGACCGATGGTGTTAAACCCCACACACCTCCCTACGCCCGATCATGACCCCTCTTTAATCCAACGACTCTAAAGCCCTTTCCAGACCACCCCGCTATGATTCTCTTTAATGGCAGGGGGATCTGAAAAATGATTTTCCCCATCACTATGTGTCCTTCCCTCCTGATTTCCCCCCTCCCCAATACCACAAACAGCTCCAACCCCCCTCCAAAAGCAGTTTTTCGTCATTCATGTCATAACCCACCTTCCCACTAATGTCACCCCCCACTTCCACTCAAACACCATTCCGCTACTGCCATGTATCCCTTCCACCTATCACTTCCTGCCAACAGCCCCGTGCTTCAATCCGCCTATCATGAGCCGCCACGTCAATGACAGTTATACCAATTCCATTGCAGCTCCCTCTTGTTGCCTTTGTCACGTTGCTGAGTAAATGCTGCTCCCAAACAACCATTTATCCAACTGTCTTACTCGAGTTATGAATCTATAAAGCTTTATTTATCTCGCACTCACATCCCTTTCTCATTTTCCTACTATTTCACTACTCCTAATCCCTGTTTTCTTGCCTATCAACAACTATTCACATAGGAAATTCCCTCCAATCTTTTTCCCACGAATTTATAGTAATCCTCTACAATTCTCACCTATCACCCTCTCCAATTTCATTCTAATACCATGACCCACATTTCCCTTGTTGACATAGATTACAAAATTGTTGAGACACAATGTGAATTCGACCTCTTCAAGTTACGTTGTTGGTTTCGTGACACTTACCT
Organism: Pinus taeda; assembly: GCA_000404065.3. Taxonomy (NCBI): domain Eukaryota; kingdom Viridiplantae; phylum Streptophyta; class Pinopsida; order Pinales; family Pinaceae; genus Pinus; species Pinus taeda. The sequence continues at coordinate 76,306 of APFE030218424.1, read as the reverse complement.
TGACCAGTCTAATGAGATTAACCTTTGGTAGTCTAGACTACCCCTGTTCAACTTCCCCCAGTCTTACTATTTCCCTGAATTCTTCCTCAAGTGCCATGCCTCTTATCCCTCAAATAAGAGGGCTATCATCTCCCCTAATGGTGAAATCCTTTTCACCATCACCTCTGAAAGTATAAACCAAATGTTGCACATCCCCTACAGTGACTCCCTCACTCCATTTTCCCTTGAGGCTCTCAAAGAAATCTATCGAAAACTTACCTTTCCCCAAAGAGCCAAAATTTTTTAGGTCTTCCTGCCAGAAGATTTTCAACTCTCCAAGAAAAATCACCCTTATCCGTCTTCTATTTTCCCTGAAAGAACGAGATAGATCATCTTTGTCTTGTCATGCCTACTTGGTTACTTTTCATATGAATGGGTAGATGAGCCTATTTTAGGCTTTCTATCCACTCTTTCTACAGAAGAACTATCAGTCACCTTTGAATATGGTCACTTCCTTGCAAATGTAATTCATGAACAATTCCTTTAGTTTCTAACTCAGAAGGAATGTTAAGGTATTCATCAATTATTATGTACATGTTAATTTTCTTCCAAACAGATAGGCTTCCCTTTGTAGTGCAGAAGCTCAATTAACAAGGAGAGTCTCAGTCCATTATTTCTTGGACCTTCATGATTAGAAAAAAATCACAGGAATTCAACTTTACAAAGTTTATTGATCAGTTTGTGTATCTATCAACTTGTTTCCTGAGTTGCCAATAGATTCCAAGAATCAGCGAGGATATTCAGAAAGTGTTTAATCTCAGTGAATAGGTGAAGACATGATATTGTTATCTATACCAGTGATTTACAAAGGTTAGAGTTTATGGCTCAGAGCTACCACCATATAGGATACCAAAGTACCTTTCAATGAGGATATTTTCCTTGGAGTACATCAGGAAAATAATCCACTGAGACAACATCCATTTTGTGATAGCCAAGAATAAGTCTCAATTTTGAATTAAGACACATATATCACCTTTTATCTATAACCATAGAGCATCAGGAGAGGAAGCAAACCTCCTGCTAAAATGAATGGATTTCCCTCTCTGCTAAAATGAATGGATTTCCCTCTCTGCTTTGGGGTATTTTCTAAGCTAAGAGTGGAACAAAAGGAAACCCCCTATGTGCATCCCCAAAGACCAGAAATAGATAAGTACATGAACCAACACAATTGGGTAGAGAACACATTGCATGAGGCCAAAGAGAAGGTGTTTTCCAGAATTACCTCAGATACTCCTATACCCAGAGAAAAGACTGAGAAGAGACCGAGAGAGGAGGACTCTCCTTTAGTCACATAAGTCTCAGCCAAATAATTCAAGATCTACACAAAGAAGACTAAGACAAGTTTTAAGATAGACTTCCCACTACTTGAGGAAACACAGGGTACCGTTTTACTCTTGGGACTTCAGAATTTGAAGTTTGACAGAACTACCATCGATTTTATATCATCCTAGACTACTAAAGAAACTCCAGCTACAACATCTCATACACCAAATACGTTCACAGAAGAGAGACAGCTGGATGTTTTCCAAAAATATAAAGAAATTAAACAGAGGAATGAAGCCCTTCATGACAACATCTCTGCTCAATTCAGGAAGTAGTCTTCCTCGATCCAGCTTAAGCTCATTTCATCCTATGACACAGAGAAAGGGAGAATTCATATGGCTTTCCTACAAGCACATTTTCCACAACCAAAATTAGAAACTGACTTCAAACATACTACCTTTGAGTTTGATACAAAGGATGTTCATCCTTTGAATCAACTGGACATGCACAGGAAAACAAGATAAATGGTCTACTTAAACTTTACACAAACTACTCTCACTACTTCCAAACTATAGCTTTCTTTGAACAATGTTCAATCTCAACTTAAAGTGGAGAAAGTTTCCTCTCTTGCTAAAGACAACAGAATTAAACATTTGGAGGAAATGGTGATCAGAGCAGGTTTTGATCCTCGTAATTCAAAGGCCGTGGAAGAAATTATTAATAAAAATAAGGCTGACATAGCAGCCCTGAAGAAGAAATTGAAGTTGCCTACGACTGAAGATCCCCAGGCAAAAGAGTTAGGAGAGAGAGAGTTACAGAAAGAAGAAAATTTGAAGCTACTAGAAAATTTGAAGCTACTAGTGGAGCAGAGTGCACAGAATAAGGAGACAAAAGCAGAGATGGACAAGTTGATTAAAGAGAAGGAGAAAAGTTCTCAACTAGAAGTGGTTCCTCTTGATGCAGTACCAATTACATCCCTACTTCAAATGGGTATCCCTACAACACCTACAATAGTAAGAACATCTTCATCTGTAGTACCTCCTTATTCAACTGTAGATGATAAAATTAAGAGGGCCCAATCCCTGGAACACATGTCTATATAGGGAGAAGAAATAAAGTTAAGACAAGATGTGGAGACCTTATAGGAGCAGAATACAAAATATGAGAATTCCCTCCTAACAGAAGTACAGAAATCCCAGACACTTTCCCAGAGATTGCAACAAATGGAAAAAGATACTTCCATGGGTAATACCTTGGCCGAGGTCAAAGAAAATATTTGGAAACAAATCAATGAATATATGATAGATATTTGGCCTTCAACACAAATCATATTTGAGCAATAGGAATTGATTGAAAGATCTAATGAAGCCATTGAAGAAGTCAGAATACATTTGGGTGACAAACCCAGTGAAGCTACTGAGCTCATCAAGTTCCTCAACTCTAAAAACAAACAAGAATTAAAAGAGCTAGAGATTGAAGATAGATCAAAAACTATACTGGAAGTCAAAAAGTTGTTGACTAAGAGAAATTTGGTGAGGTAGCTTGAAGAAAAGGGTCATACTTTAGACATTGGCATACAAATATTCTTCAAAAAGATGGAAGCCCTCTTTAAGAAGGGACTTCCTAATTTGTTGGTAATAAATGATAATCTCAATACATGGTCTGATTACAGTTAGAAATTGATGATCAAGCCTAAAGACAGTTCTAAGGTTACAGGTGGAAGAATCAACATGACATTAAACGCATTCTTGGAAGCATTGGCATATGACTTGGACATTCAGTATGAAATTAAACACATATTCATTTCCAAACCGCTTGACCCGAGTGAGAAGCGCTGGGATAAGTTATGTGAATTAATGGAGTAAGTAGAATATTTGGTTGTACAAATCATCATCAACAACACAACAAGATTCGAAGGGCCAAATTGTCATCAATCCCACAAATTTAGTGCCAACACTTCAGACAGTTCAAATTTTCCTAAATTTTTGTAATAAGTTAGATAGATTCAATTTAGGAATTCCTAAATACATCCTAGTCAGTTTTGACAGGATTTTTTGTAAATATATTATAAATACTTCTCTTTTAGAAGTATCAAGGATTGATTTATGTGAGGCTTTTTGCATTCCAGAATGCTATTGTATTATTTTCATTTGATGGGTTGATTAGTAATAAAGAGGACATTATTCACAAGATTAATGTGTTAGACTATCTGGTGATGTGCCTCTTTCACTGTTAATGTTTTATTACTTTGTTTCAATACTTATGTTTTCTAAAATCTGAATTATTTTACAGAAAATTGATGAACAAAATTTGTTGAAAAATACACTCTGCTTCTGGCTGTAGATAATTTCTATGTTCTCTTTTGATATCATGTTAAGGAATTCTTAATTTCTCTTTAACTTCTATTGAACTTATATATTTTCTTCCACTCCATTTCTTTTAAATATAAAGGATCCAATTAGTTTAGTTATTTTTCCCTATGAAACTCCTTCTAAAAGCTTAAACAGAACCCGTTTGAACTGTAGACAACATAGCCCAATGGAAGGTTCAAGCATTTAATCAAGAAATCAATTTAAAACCAAACTTAGAACACTCATAACTAGCCTAATATTCAATACAACAAAGTTAAATCTTACAGAGAGAGCCCTCTCTAAATATGGCATGGCTAGATCCCAGCTTCCAAAGTAGGTTTGTGGTTACCTTTGTGATTTTCTTCTGTAAACTCAGAAAATTACAAAGTGCTAACAGTCACTATCATCGCAAAGTGTATGATCTTCAGTGTCGCATCTAGTTTTGTTCTATTAATCATAAATACATTCTTTAGACATATTCCCCAAGTATTGAGCACTTTCGTACAAGTGTCGTTGCTATCGTCACAAACTATACCATAGGTGTTACACTTGGAGGAGAGTATTATTTCATCGTGACAGTAAGGGGATCATGTTGTTTCTAAGTGTTGAGTATTCTATGTTGTGTCATCAATCCTTTTGAGTGTGTGAGCATGTTCAAATCTTACCTTGGTATCATATTTGCTTCATTGATCCGACACTTGGTCAAATTCTGTAAGATCCTCTGCCTAATGAACTTGACCTCGCTTAGCCTCCTTGAGTTGTGCATTTCACAGTAGCAAGCATCAAGTTGGTTCCTTTCCTCCTGGAATTTTGTAATGCATATTTTATGCCTCCAAGGACTTCGCATTCCATAATCACAATGCTTAAGGGTTACCTCTTGACCTCCAAAACTGCGTATTTTTTCCCTCCAAACAGTCTCCTTCTGCACATTACGCAATCAAAATGCTCAATCCTTGCCTCTAATCAACTCTCTTAGCTAGCCTCTTGCTGCACATTGTGCAGTCTCAGTCATAAAGTTGTCTTCCTATCTCCTTGAATTGTGCAACTTTGCAATCTTGTTTCCCAGTCTCTCTCCTGAACTACGCATTGCACAGTCTCAGTGCTCAAGAATGCCCCACTATGCTCTAGAACTATGTACTCTTATCTCTCAACCATCCACAACTGCGTATTTTCAGTTGCAAGCCTCAGTTCCTCACTCTTGTCCTCTATAATTATGCACTATGCAATTCCTGAGTCTTCTTCCTTGTCAAGTACCCAGTTCTAGCTCAATTAGAATTTTTCATGATGTAAGCTAGAATATGAGATTTCCAGACTAATGTCATCTTGTCATGAGTTATTTTTAGTTGCAGGTACTATATATTGATAATAAAACATAATGATCAAAGAGAAGGATAAGGAGACAATGCTAGAATACACTTGTGAAGCGGTAAAGGCAGATTGATCATTAAACAAGAAGATGAATGGACATTAGGTTACAACAAAAATTGGAAGATCAAGATCATAGTGAAGACTCCCTATTTTCATCCCCTTTGGAGGGTGAATATGAAGAACAAATTTTATCTTTCATGAAGATGAAGTACTGAACATACCTTTCACAAAGGTTGAAGAAAAAGTAGCAAGAGAAATAGCTTGGAATTACCATTTCATCATAGAGTCCTTGCCATCATTGTCAACTTTGTGACTTATACCAATGTCATCACAATGGCATGTGTGTCTATGTGCCTTGCCACAACATATGTGGATGTAATGATGTAATTATAAAAAATAAAGGTCAAAATGTAATGTGTGGAAGTTTAAGAGTCATATATGGAATATGAAAAATCACATAGTCATATATGGACAAAAGAGTCTTTAGGAAAAGACCAAAAGTCATATATAAATAAAAAGGTACATTATAAGTCTAAGAGTCATGAGGGAAGCTCAAGAGTCATGGGGATATGAAAGTTCATTCCTCTTGTTATAAATACACCCTCATAACTCAAGCAAGGGGATTTTGGGAGGCTTAGTCTTTGGAGAGATAGCCTTGGCTTCTCTAGTCTAGCATAGCAAAGAAGATAATTCTTTGGATAAGAAAGAAGTGACTTAATCTTCCACTATTGGAACTAGTGGCTTGCCATGGTAACTATGTACTTGGATATTTCACCTAATAATCAGAAGCTCGTTGAGCCAACACATTTTCATGCATCTATCATGAATATTGTAAGACTATTCTTTAGATGTTTTCAGTATATGTTTTGTTCATATGTACTAAGGAAATTGAACTAATTCATTGGCTTTAGTAATTATCTTGTTGAATGTGTGTTTTATTTACTTTAATATTTGTTGTGTCTATGTGAAGTATTTCTCTAGATAACTAACAAATATTTCCTTTCTCTTGTGTGCCTCTATTAGGATAGTACTAATAGATTCCTTCTTGAGGCTCACTCTTTACTTCCCTCATGTGAAAGTCTCTTTTTACACATTGCAATTGGTGTTTCACAATTCCAACTTACTCATTGATTTCAAAGGTTATGTGCATACTCTCTTATGTTATTCATTGCAGTTGAGGCAAACCATTAAGTTATGGTGGTTGGGCTGATACTCTATATGGGGCTCGTACTCCAAATATTGTGAGTTCTAATTGGGACTTCATATCAGGGATATCCCCCTGGTTGACAATTTTCTAGCACCATCAACAATTTGCACTGGAAGGAGGGCTAGATCAATTCATGCCCATTGAGCCTATTTTGAATCTCTTTTCTTAAATGGTTCATCCCAAAATCATACTCCCGGGGTGTTTCACTAATAAATATAATGGTAAACTTTCAATCCCTCATGAGGCTCTTTATAATTTGTCTCAATTAAAATTTGATGGTGAGGGTAAAATATTCATAGTCGAGAACATCTCTATTTTTCTCCATTTTTTGGAATTTTATAAAATCGATTCTGAATAAGTTACTCTTATACATTTCTTTCTCAACCTTGAATGAATTAATTTATGGTGTCATACCTTACCATCTTCTTGCATCCATTACTTTTAACACTTCATTAGGGAGCTTCATTTAGCATTTGATAATTATGATTAGCGGGATGACATTAAAAGGATTAATCAACTTATAATGAACCCTAGTGAATCAATTGAGGATTTTTCTAATTTATTCTTTCACCTATGTTATGAATTTTCTGAGGAGGATGCAGATTTGGATTTCTTTAAATAAAAGTTTGAACATTTAGTTCATATCTCTTTACATGGTGAGCCTAAACCCCATGATGTTTCTGCTACCCCAACTTTCATAAATCATGAGACACCTCTAATTTCATAGGGGAAACCTATTACTCCTTTTTTTTCCTTGTTGTCCTCCTTTTTTAGTCCCAATGTGGATTCCTCCTTGTGCTGATGTAAAAGTTGGGAAAGTTGAAAATAAAATTGTTGATCTGTCTCTTCAATCTTCATCCACTTTCAATGAATCAGATTTGATGGAGGAAATCGTGGAATTGTTTATCAAGCCTAAGTTGAATATTAATCCCTTCACTTTCAAAGAAGGTATTCGCACTCACAACTTCATTCTTGAATCTAATATGGATACCTATCACCCTCTATCATCTCTTTCTCATGATCCCTTGTCCCTTGATCTGCTTCATCAATCTCTTTCAAATCCAAGTAGTGATTAGGTGCAAGGTAGTCACGTTTCATAGGTAGAGGAGCATGAATGTGAAGATTCTTTCAATCTTTCTTCTCTTTTTCAAATTCATCTGTGTGAATATGGTGTTTCTCCATTCTTTGTTTATTTTAAATCTACTAATATAGGTAGTCAATCAAATGAAATTGATTCCCCTAATCAATCTGAAGTCTTGGGTAACCATCCTTCCAATGAGCATGACTCTATTGATGTATATGATGATGGAAGACAAAGCGCACCAACTAATTTTTTAGTTTCTCGAGAAGTTTTTGTTTCAAAAGGTTTAGATCTTAAATATGATTTGGTCAAAGAATATTATATTATGAACACTTTTCCTCTTCGCCTCCCTATTCCTTGTGCTCTACTATTTGTAATGCATCAACTTGTGATGAAGATACTTAGTGCTCTCTATATTCACAATCTGACAAGTTGAACTTTGAAATGACACATGATTGTGAGATTATCCATGAAGAAGAAGGAAGTAATAAAACCATAGCACATATCTTCCATCCCTTATCATCTCTTATTTTTCATGAGGAATACTCTTCAAGTCATTTTACTTGTGATATTTCTCTGATTCATACAACTCTAGATTTGTCATCAGAAGAATATTATGACTTGAGTAATCTGTTTATTGAAATTGTAAAATCTGATCAAACCAGTAGTGTAGATGGTTTCCATCCAGATAAAAGTATTCTTGTTAATTTAACTAATATTAGTTGTCCACATGCAATTTATGATCTAACTTGATTCTCAAACTGTTGATATATATCTTTTAGAAGTTCTGAAACTTGTCTGGAAGTCAAGGCACTCCAACTCCCTTTGATGGTTATGTTAGGTTCTCACAATCCTGGTAAGATCCCCAAACCATGTTAGGTCTTAGATTCCTCAAAAAACCATTTACTTTGTATTGTTTCACTAGATCCAAACTAGTCCATGATGGATTTTGGGATTTCTTGTTATAATTTTTCTATCTCTTTAAATCGGGATTCTGATCAGATAAAGGATATTGTTGTAGTGAATTCATATTCATCTAGACCTTGCGTATCTAACTTCAGATTGGAATGTATGCCTTTCATGAATGCACAAAATTGTGAAGTTGATCAATGTAAAGATTATCTTCACCCGAAGAATTTATATATGTTGAATGATATGGTGAAAAATAATCTCTTAATATTCACTGTTAATGTTACTCAACTAATAATTTTTTTCTCGCCCAAACATTCCTTTTGAGAAGCATTCAAGTATTGAATCATTTAGTGGATAAAACCCCCCCTCCTGATATGGATTCTAGATTTGATTTGACATATTCCTCTAACCTTTTGTCAGCATGTTGTTTCAATCAATTTATGATATTTACAATGCCAACAAATTTTTTTGTTTCCAAAATATATCATATTATTGGTCTAATATGGAATTGGACACAAAGGGATCCCATCAATAATCAAGAGTCTTGTATGTTAAGCTATCGATCTGATCATAACATTGGATCTAACAACTGTCATTTCAATAACCATTTTCCCACTAGTATATCTGATGATGCATTAGAGAAATTTTGAGGTCTAAAATGGGCCTCCGAAGGAATATTATAGAATAATCATGGAAATAATAAATTAATATTATATTACGTCATCAAATTCTAGAGGGAAAAAAGAAAAAATTACTTTTTCAATTCGTATTTTCAACTTATCTCCTATGATTTTACTCAAATTTTGAGAGGGGGCACTTGTTGGATACGAAATTTAATCTGAGTACCCATGTTGCATACTTTTGATAGTCCCTCGTACTTGAAAAATGATATATACATGAAAAAATGTGATAAATACATGAACAAATGTGATTAAAATCATTTTTTTCATGTATTTCTCATTTTTTGTGTAGCAGGGATCATTGTATGTATGCAGCATGGGTACTCCTTGGATGAGGAGTTAAATTTTGCATCCAATGAGTGTCCCCTCTCGAAATTTGAGTAAAATCACAGGGATATAAGTTCAAAATACTAGCTGAGGAAAAAAATCTTTTTACTCTTTCACCCCAAAAATGGTGAATCATCCCCCATGGTTGACATCATCATCTTGAATCCTATTGGTTCTTATAAAGTTGTTTTTGGTTGTACATTTTTGTTTTGAGGCCCAATTTAGACCTCAAAATTTCTCAAATGGTTGTTTTACATTGTTTGATCAAGTTGAATCTAGTAGTCTTTATAATTTATCATTTCATTGTTCAGATATTTGTCAACAATCGAGGCACTTCAATCTTTGTTGATGGTTATGTTAGGATCTCACTATCTTGACAAGCCTTTTGAACATTATCAAACTTTTTTTCCCTTACAATATTCTCATCTTGATCTTGTTCCTTTAATTGAAAATCCATATTTTCAAGGATTTCAAGGTTTTCAAGAGGATATTTTTGGATTTCATGATTGAATTTATGATTGGATGGAAGAATATTACTTAGAAATCCCTTATGCTAAAACTAAGATTTGATCTTTTTAGATGTATTCTAAGCAGCACAACATAGATGTGGGTACATTCACAAGAAGTTTTCAAGGTTTGTTTGATTGTTGTGTTAATTGAGAAGGTAAGGTTGCAGGTTGTTAAGGTTAGTCGTTATGGCATTGTTGATGCCTCAAAAATCGTTGCAACAACATCGGGGAAAACCACCCAATCCGGACCTTAATGCAGCGCCTTTTCCGTTTGGTGTGGTGGCTCCGACTGGAAATAATGGGACCAGTTTCCCAATGATGAATAAAAAGGGGATGGATAAATGAGTGGTTTTCTAATAAAATGGTAATGGATGAATGATTTAATCTAAAATTAAAAATATGAATAACTATCCTATCCCAGGAAATTTATGTTTTTAGTGTAACGTTTGATAATATTTATCTACAAACAAGCATATAGATGACTCTATTTGGTAAACAAAGACATTCATTCATATAATAATTACTTTGTTCAAATAGTTGAACAAAGTAATAAATAAATCATTATTACACTTATCCTTTATATATCACTGATACATATATGACTAAAAGAATAATATTCCTTAAACATCCAATAGTGAAAAATATAAGGAGTGTTGTTGAAAACACATACATATATCCAATGATAGCAAGAGTAATCAAATGACAATTTACATAAAAGAATGAAACAAGATCATAGATAATAGTACCATATGTGTTGTAAATCATTCCCGATATCAATCGCATTCGAATTTCTTTTTCCAACTTAGAGATACTTTCACATCAAGGTAATAGTGCACATCCCATAAAATCTTTCTTTGTTAGAATTTGGAATACTGGCCCAATCTTTATAAAAAAAATATACCATAAGTACAATAGTGCAACTTCCAGGTTTGAGTCTTATACAAAAACTGAGGACCCTTTCTAAATGCATGAAAGGGTCTATAAATACTAATTAAACTAACTAACTACAAAAATAAAATGCTATTTAATTGGTACAACTAAATATTGAATATCTTTTCCACAACAGGTTTGTTGGTAGTCGGTAGCATGATTCATCGTTTCGGTTGTTCTCCCTTTGATTTGAGTTGGCGGATTGCAAGCATCGGTTCCAATTCTCGAGGGCGACTGAGACGAGAATGGAGTTGAGTTGAGTATGTGGCATCATGTATTTTGGGAATAATACAACCGATTGCATCAGTTAAACACTTGAGGGCGGCCCTTTGACTGTATGGTTTTACTAAGAAAAACCAATAGGTATCCCAAGTTAAACTTTGGGTGTCAGCGATTAATCTTCCATTCTTCTCCAACTCTTGATTGCATGCTTGCTCCAATGTCTTAGCTGTCAGCAATTTACCTAGGGTACATTGTGAAATCATGTTAGACAGATAAAGTGTTATTGATTAACTCAATTAGGTTACTTGTAGATAATCTACATCTGGAAACCTCTCTCTCTGCTTTCATCAACTGTGACTGCCATTCTAAGAATAGGATCTCCTTGTGTGATTCTAGGATTTTGGGTAGATTTGTTGCCTGCCCCTCATTGGTGTCTTGCCAAGCAAGAAAATTTGTCAGAGTCTCGTCGGCCTGTTCCAAATCTTGCCTAGCATCAACTGATTTGTCAACTATTGATGTCGTTATATCACAAAGGGGCTCAACCAGAGAAATGTTATGACATAACAGTCTTAACTGTGTCACCAATGCCTTGTTAATTTGTAGCGCTTCGGATCTGAAATCGGCAGGTTGTGGAAGACTCTCGAAATTCTCTACTTGAAGTGATAGCTGAGCGATTTCATTTTCATCATTAGTTCATTCATCGTCTTTAACTTGGCCAATGATTCTAATAAGTCCTTCTGATTTGGTATTGCGCTTGAGTCTATTCTCTGTTTCTCTTCAAGCAATTGCTTATTCAATTGATTGTTTAATTGCTGTTGTGTTGATAATTGTTGTTCCAACTGTTAGATTTCCTGTTGTTCTTCAGACACCTATGTTTACAACAAAACAATTGCTTGGTCCTTTTCTTTAAGTAGATTACTCACTTCTGATTCCTTGTCCACAGTGGCTGTCGAATAAGCTACACCATATTGAGAAAGCTTCATTATATCATCGAAAGGGTCAAACTCTTCTTTCCACACTACATTAGTTGTCTCTGTTTGCTCTGGAAACAGGGAAGGTTGATCAAGTCTTCTCCTTTTCTGTTGTCTTTTCACTACAGCCCTGTATTTTGGACTGTAAAAGATATCTAATGGAGGTATGTCCTCCACCTGTAAAATAATTTGATCAGAGGGATCTTTTGGAATCATTTCTAAATCTGTGCTAGGGAGTAGGCCATTGGTTCCTTCATTTGGAACCTTTGTTGACGATGTATCTTGTCCATTTGTTACTTTGGGTGTATTGGCACCTTTTGGACCTTCCAAATTGCTTATAATGGAGTCAAATTTCTGCCATTATTGGAGTAGTTTAGGATCAATCTAGGTATCCACATTGATATTTTCGCTGCCCTTATCCTGATCCTTTTTCTGCTCTTTCTCCTGCCCTTTCTCCTGCTCTTTCTCCTATTCTTTTTCTTGCTCTTTCTCCTGCTCTTTCTCTTTTTCTTTCTCGAGAATCTTTGATACAGCAGGAGGTTTGTCAATGATTTGTTGTTCAGGTTCGCTTGATTGTGTTTTCGGGGTAGTAGCTAATAAGTCCAGAGGTAGAGTTTGCAACCTTTGTTCTCTGAGCTTATTGAATTCTACTATCCCTTCATCGTTATATCTCATTTTGGTCAGTGCTTGTACCTGGAATAATGACTTTGCCGAAGAAAACAAGTCATCAAAATCATCTTCCTTATGATCAAACCTTGTAAGTTTGGCCTGTTCAAGCACATTATAGACAACTTTCCTTGGATCGAATCGCCTATTAGGAATGGTTGCAAGGTTGAGCATGTTTATTTTCTCTGTTGCCTTCTCCACATGCTTGTAGTCGTGCAAAGTAAAAACACCGCATCTCAAAGGAAAAGTAGGCCAAGCCTGCTTTTTTGAAATCCTAAGAGTCTTGGATGTTCCTGCGGTCATAATTTGATAATTTAATTCTCGGGCTAACAGCTTGTCAGGTATGTACAGAGGAAGGACATGAGGTCTTGGAAGGCTACCAAAAACTCTTATGTATGTGAACTTATCCTCCCCAAACCAGTTTCCTAGAGCGGTTAGGTCAATCTCTACTTCTGAAGAAATCTTTGGGGCAAGCTTATCAAAAATGGCATGGTAAATAGGCAACATAAAACCATTACAGATTTGGTACAGGTGGTCCTTATAGTGCACTTTCCACAGCTTTTGGTGATAAATGTGAATTGGCATGGGGTCTTGTGGAGTCCATCTCCACCCCAGTACAGGAAATTCAGAGTTGAAACAAAGAGTATCTAAAATATAAGAACTAAAATAAAATGGAGGAATATACCTATCGGTCACGCGAGTTTTATTTCTAAACTCAAGAATTGCAGTGGCTAATTTATCTGACAATATATTTCCCCAATCCATTATCTCACTGCTAACTATCGCTTCCATTAAAGGAACCATTTCAATAGTGAATTTTGCAGAATCATGTAATCCCCAAATTCTACACATCATTGCCCCGGCGTAATAGTAAGGAGAACATAATGAATCTACAGAGTACTTACCTGAAGATTCATGTTTGTGCCTTGCGGGGTTTTGTCTCCATTCCCGAATTGGGGCTGATTCAGTTTCATTCTCACTTGCGAACTTCTCAAGAAATGCTTTATTGTATTTCTTTTGAGGTTCAAGCAAGTGATACGTTTTCCTTAAATCATCAGGTTGGAATGAGCTGAAGACTCTTCCGTCGACTGTGCAAAACGTTCTGTTTAAAACAGGGATTTCCTCTACTGCCCATCGCACTACATCTGTATATGGAAGAATTTTTTCGCGAGCTGCTATTCGGTGTAGATATGAGTCAGCTAAATCCTTCAGGGAAGCCTCTGATTGTCTAGTTGAATCTGTGGTAGCTTGCACTGATGTTGTTTCAGGCTCTTCTGCTTCAATTAGATTATATATTCTTTGCTAGCTTATGTTTCCAAGGCCAAGACACGTAGTTTCTGAAATCAATCCCTTCTTGCTTGGTCCTGGATCAGTGGTGGATTTCCCTGTTACTGCGGGAGCCGATGCTGCCGCAAATCTCTTGGATTTCTTTCCCATTTGGCTTGAACTTGTTGTTTCGGCAGAGCTCTGCACAAGGAATAAAATGAACGTAATACAGAGAATAGGTGGTGTGAGCCAATATGAAAGAGTTATATCAATTAACGAGTAATGAAAGATTAAAATAATACTGCTGCAGATACAATCTCAGGGGAGATCTCGGCATAACTGCTTCATTAATTGGCCGCTTAACCTGTCAATCATTTTAAATACCCATCATATCTTTTATATGTCGAATGATTCATTCAAGCGTGGCTTGAGTTTTTTGGTAGATAATCACAAGTAAATCGTTATCGGGAACGAGAAGGATTTTAATAATAATCTAAAATAATGCATGCAAGCCTTTTCAATCTATTTTGAAACTTGTGCCTTGCTTTATCGGATCGCAATCGGAGATGTGCTCGGGTCGTAATATTTATGTTATTGAAAAATTGTCGATCCCCGATGGCGATACACCTTATCGCATCAGGAGATTTTAAAGGTGTCTTAACATGTGGTGCGTTACGTCCCCCGATTGCCGATAGCGATATCGCATCAGAGAAATAGTGGGAGGGCCTTTTGTTATATTTGCTTGCCTTTCCCAATAACCGATAGTTATTCACTTTTGGGATCGGGGTAAATCAATGGGTCTTTGTATTATGTTTTCCTTGTTGTTGCGATATGCGATCTTGCGATCGCTTTATCGCAATAATAAAGAATTATATATTTATTTCATAAGACCGATTTCATATTTGTTCAAAAGGTTTATAATATATCGTTTCCTTTGGACCTTTTGATGAAAGATGAGTTGATACCAATTTTATTCACACATCTATGTTTAAAAGGGACCAATTTCATATTATAGTTAAAAAGAAAATTTTTATGAAATGGGTGGTTGCTGTACAGCACAACAATTAGCGATTCACTGGGAGAAACAGTTATTTCTGAAAAATGTTGAAATACTTAAACTTTCTTTATATAGAAATCTTATCTAAGAGGATAATTCTAATATAACTAAGTATACATAAATTCTGAATCTAATAATAGTTATTTTTGCTATTTTCTTCTCTTGTTAAAATTAAATACATTCTAAGTTTTTAAACTAACCTTAATTGGTTGATAATGATAAAACAAATAACCTTTCCAACTTAGCTTTATAATGACTCCTTTTTCATAGGTAGAGCCTCTGCTGCCAGCAAACGTTTATAGTCTCGACAGAGATACCTTTTAACCATTTAATTGTCCATTATCCCATCCATTTTAGAGTATAATTAAAAGAATGAATCCAAAAATATGCCTTCATATTTTGTATCTCTTTTTCATTTTTCTTATTTTTCAAGATAAAAAGCCATTGTCCTGGTTTGGTTGCCAGTTGTTTGACAATTCCATTCACTGGTTGTAATTTAACTGAACAAGATGGCTCGTGATGAGACCCCTTGTCTTATAATTATAAGCCATTACCTTGTTTTGGTATGCAGTATTGGTAATGTCAGTTGAATTATTCCCCAATGATCATGGTAAGCAGGCTTGTAATAAGACCCCTTATCTTTTATATCAAATATATTTTAGAATTACACTCTGAGTAATCATAAACTTTGATGAATGGGATGAACAATTTTCTCCTTAAGAGAGCCATGGATGAACAAGGTAAAAGTTAAATATGCTAAGATTGGATTAGTTTCTATTTTATATTGATAACCGTTTTTTGCCATTTTGAAAACATTAAAATGATTACAGTACTTCTTAAATCTTGAGAGATTTCACAAAAAAAAAAATGGGGGTTTCAAAATTCTAAATATACCTAATTTCCTAGAAATTTTCCTTTTGTTTAAGGTTTCCATTTTAAAAGTAAATATCAAAACTATTTTCTTTTGAGGCAACTTTTTCAATATAGCAAAGGGCCAATGGGAAGATATCCTCACAACTTTATTTTCCAATAATCCTAAAAACTATGAACACAAATTTTGTTGAAAATTGAATATTTACAAAAGGAGAAGGGGTTACCTCCTCAATTGAAGAATTTTCTCAAGATAAGACCATTAATAGGAAGAGAATCTCTCTTACTTGATAGATCTTGCAATATGAAAGTATAATGGCCTACCTTCTTGTTGATTTGAAATGGTCTAAGCCACATTTTCTGGAACTTAGTGTGTTTTCCTTTATCCTCATGGGATTTGTCCCATTTCAGAACTAGATCACCAACTTGTAATTGTTTTGAACTGGATGAAGTTGAATAAAAAGATGACTTGATAATTTGATGATGTTTTGCATGTATAATTCTAGCATTTTCCCTTTCTTCTTCTAATTTTAAAATTTGATCATGTCTTAGTTGAATAGAAGATGAGGGACTTTCTTCAATAAAATGCACTAAGGCTAGAGATGGAAGTAATAAATTGGTTGGTAGGACTGCTTCCTTCCCATATACAAGATTAAATGGAGAAGTACCTATGGAAGCCTTCTATGTTATTCTGTCAGCCCATAGTGCAAATATCAAAGATTTATGCCAGTTTTTATGATTCTGCTCAATAGTTCGCTTAATGATTTTGACGAGATTTTTATTGGTGGATTCTGCTAAAGCATTACCTTGAGGATAGTAATTCGCAGAGTATTTCAATTTAAACCCTCTTTTGATAGCGAACTCAAACATAGAATTTCCAGAGAAATAAGATGCATTATCGAAAACAAGAGCGTTTGGGACACCAAACCTGGTAATAATGAATTGATCTATGAACTCTATAATTACTTTAGAGTTTGTTGTCTTCAGAGGAATTGCTTCAACCCACTTAGTAAAGTAATCAATAGCAGTAAGGATATACTTATGTTGTTTGGATGACTGTGGAGTGATTTCCCCAATGATATCCAATCCCCATTGCTCAAAAGGTTGTTCAATGTTGACTGGTTGCAAAGGGAAAGCTGGTTTTCTTTGTCTTCCACTGGAGATTTGACAACTTCGGCATTTCCTTACGTATTCATGAGTATCTCTAAATAGGGTGGGCCAATAATATCCAGCATGAATGATTTTGTGGGTTGTTGTATCAGCTCCAAAATGTCCTCCTGCTGGTCCGTCATGTAGCTCCTGCAAAACTTTTTGCTCTTCAGGTTTTTCTAGGCATCTTAATAAAATTGAATCATAATTCCGCCTAAAAAGTAAATCATCTACAATTATGAAGTTTTTCACTTTTAATCTAATGGCACATTTTTTTTATAGGAAAGATTAGAAGGTGTGTATCCATTTTTTAAATAGAAAATCAAATCTGCATATTGTGATTCAGGATCTGTGATACTTATCTGATTGATTTCTTCAGTATGTTCTGTACCTTCTCATTCTTGAATATTGGATGCTCCTGCTAATAACCTGCAAAAACCTTGGCCTCTCACAATCTTTGCTGGCTTGATTTCTAAGTCATATTCTTGTAATGTTGTGACTCAATTTTCCCTTTTTTCCCCTAATTCCCTTTGAATTAGTAATTGTCTTACTGCTGAAAAATGAACTATAACTTTTGTGTGAGCTTTTAAAAGGAAGGGCCTGTAGTGTTTGACAACTTTGTACACAGCAAAGGCTTGCTTTTCAACTTTTGAATAGTTAAGTTCAGCACCTTGAAGATTTGAACTGTAAAATGAAATTGGTACCTCCAAGTTTTGATCATTAATCTGAGTCAGCACTGCTGCATAAGACGAGGTGGATGCGAGAGTATACAATATGAAATGATTTGAAAAATTGGGAGTGCTTAAAGCAGGGGCGATAATTATTGATTGTTTGATAGAATCAAATGCCTCTTTTTCTACAGATCCCATCTAAACACCGAATTTTTCTTAATCATTGTTTGCAATGGTAAAATAATCTGGGAAAAATCTGGAACGAATCTTTTAACAAAGTTAATTTGACACAAAAATGACTACATGGATTTTTTGTTATGAGGGAATGGAATATCAGAAATCTCTTTAATTCTATCTGGATCAATATAAATACCATCTTTGGAAACAATGAAGCCCAAGAGATTTCCTTGATTAAGAGAAAAAAAGGACTATTTTGGATTGAGCGAGATACCATACCTTCTACAGCGTTCAAAGATTTGTTTTAAATCATGTAATTAATTAGACCTTTTCTTGGAAAATACAGTAATATCATCTAAATAGATAGTTACTGTTTTATTGATTAATCCTTTGAATGCTATATCCATTGCTCTTTGGAATGTACCTCCTGCATTGATAAGTCCAAAAGGCATTTTTTGGTAACCATAAGTTTCCCATTTAGTTCTGAAGGTAGTTTTAAGCCTGTCATCAGGATGGACCAAAATCTCGTTATACCCTGAAAAACCATCTAAAAAAGGACATTAACTCAGAACCAGCTACTGGATGGAGTATCTACTCCATGGTAGGTAAAGAGAAGTTATCCTTTTGGCTTGCTTTATTAAGATTTCTAAAATCTATGCAAATCCTGATGTCACCATTTTTCTTTCTAACAGGCACCATATTGGAGACCCAGTTTGAATGTCGGACAGGAAAAATGATCTTAGCCTTCAAGAGTTTATTTAGTTCAGTTTTTATTTGACTCTCTAGGTTAGGATGGATTTTCCTTAACTTCTGTTGGACTGGTTTTTGTTCAAAAAGCATTGGAATAGTATGCTGAATGATCGATGCATCGTCTGTTTTCAAATCATCATATTTCCAAGCGAAGACATATTTATTTTTCGTAATAACCTAATGAATGTTGTTCTTTCTTCCAAAGAAAGTCCTAATCCCAAATTTATGTTTTGATGGTTTTCCTCAATACCTAGGTTTCTCAATTCAAATCTTAAAGTGGAACTTTGGAGCTTTGAATTGGTCACCTGTTTAAACCTGTCTTTAATATCATAAAGGTCTTCTAGCTTAACCACTGGTTTTGGTATTGATTTTTCTTCCTACTTTTCCTTCATTTGAAGGTCATGATCACTTTCATCAATGATTTGATCATCGTAGGACTTGTCGAAAGTAAAGAAATTTAAAATGTCTTCGTCATGATTGAACACTCGCCAATTGGTGACATTGTCGAGAATTGATGGTCTAAAAATTAACTCAACTGAAAATCTGTTTGGGTTGTAATCTTCGGAAGGTAAGAGTTTAGAAGAAACATTAGCTAGAAAGTTTGTTGTTGCATTCCAGGATCGAGGGATAGGAGAAATATTGAATGCTAAAAATTGAGATATGAGTTCTTGCACCAAAGACTGATAGTGTTTGAGATGACTAGAAAGACAGTGAATTGTATTTCTAACTTGTTTTATGACAATTTCTGAATAACCAAACACTTTCAAATATTGAACTTTAAAACCAATAGCTTTATATAGTCCTTGAACTAAGGCCTCATATTTAGTTGTATTATTTGTGCATTCAAATTCCAATCTACATGATAACATAATTTTTTCTCCTTCAGGGCTAACTAAAATACACCCTGCTCCTACACCTTCACTAGATTTAGACCCATCAAAGTATAGTAACCAAAATAAAGAATTATCAACAATTTTATTTACAGTTTTCTCAGCAATATTGACACATATTGATCTATCGGTTTGTGAAAAATTTTCAATTTGGGATGTGAAATTATTTACTAAGAAAGGAGATGGTTGGGTAGTGAAATTGCCAAAGAATGATTCGGAAGGATAATTCCCCAAAATATTTTTATTAAATGCTATTGGTTGATTCTCCTGTTCAAATTCAGTGATAGTATGGGTCATATGTTTCTCCCGATCGATTTTGATTTGATTTGGCTTTCCTTTATAGGGTAGCCACATATCGGACCAATCGGTAGAAATATTACCGTGGAGTTTCTCAAACCAATCCATATTCAAGATTAAACCATAAAATTCAGGTATATCGGCAATTAAAATATCAATTCTCTGAACCACTAGTGAATCATCTGATAACCTGATAGTTACGGAGTTTACTTCCCCTAAAACCTGGACCTTGGTTCTATCCAACTATGTAATATGAATTGTAGACTTTTGGGGTTCAATGTTTAGTTTGAACAAACTTAAGCTGGCATTATGTTAGAGGATGCCCCTGAGTCAATCAAACAGTTGTGTAGATTTTGATTATAGATCTCATAGGCCAAGAGAAAAGGGGGAGTATGGGAATTTGATCTGTCTCTGATTAAAACTGCATTAGTAGCTTCAACTCTACGAGAAAGTGGTTGACCTGAATCATTTGCAGCTTTGGTGATCACAACATTAGGAAGAGGTGAAGAAGGTACTGAATTTAGTTCCTTAAGAAGTAATTTTTGCTAATGTTTGAGTTTGCTAAGTTCAAACATAGTAATGTTTTCCTTTGTCTTCTTCATATCATCAATAATATTGTAATCCATTGAATCCGATACTACCAACATCTTAGATGTTGAAGGTATATTTGAGGATGATGGTTGATTTTGGGATGTTGTCACTGCCAATTTCTTTGTGGGAACATTTTCTTTTGTAGTAGTGGTACCTGCACTCCTTTTCTTTGAAATTGACTGAACGGGTTCAAGAGTACCTTTACTCCTGGTAGTCACAGGGAAAGCTCTTGTTCATTTTCTGTATCGGAGTTGGGTAAAATGAGGTCCCACATTCCATGGCATTCGACAACCTCCTCTTCTTCAGATTCATTGAATGGTAATACGGTTTCGTCTTCTTCTTCCTCTTCAGGATCTGAATCTGCATTAGATATAACATTTGGTGGTTTTGACTCAAGTTTCTTAAAATTTCTAAATGGCCTCTTTGTTGAAGTTTCTGCTACTTGTTTTTTGATTTCAACCATTTCATTTGACATTGTTTTGAGGACCTTTTGTAGAACCTCCATATCATATGGATCTTTAGGGGTTTTCTTCTTTGAATCATCTTTAAAAGAAACTTTTTTGGATTTTCTATCTTCAAGAGTAGCTTTCTTTTCTAAAGCAATAATGTGTTTCTCTACAGCAAGCGCTTCTTTTATGTTTTCAGCTAAAGTTGGTTTTGCAGCTCTATCTACAAAAATGGCTATATTTGAAGGTAGGGCTATTATATACCATTCGCTTCTGATTTGCTCACTTGGCTTAGAGTCGATTGGAATCTTATTCAAGAGTTTATTGAATCTGGAGTTAAATTCCTTGATAGGTTCTCTAGATTCTATCCTAAGATTCAAAAGATCATTTATTAATGTTGCTAAAGATCTATCATATGTTGGAAATAATACAGAGAGGGGGGGTGAATCAGTATTATCAAACTCTTTTCAATATATCTTCCTTATTTATACTTTGAATTATTCTTCAGATATTGATCATTACTTTGTATGTTAGTACCATAAAATAATGAGCATGAACAAGAAAAATAGATAGTCACACCAAGGAACACCAGGTATAAGGTGGAAACCCAATGTGGGTGAAAACCACCTGTTGCAATATGTCTTTATCTTCTTTCAATTAGAAACTCCTTTTACAATGATCTTGTACTGGTGCAGTCCTTTACCAGTACGCAGGCTGCAACCTGCAGAGAGCTACAACTCTCTCTTGTTTTCCAGTCTCTCCTGGAAGGGAGCTACAACCCCCTTTTTCTCTTTTACTTCTTTAAGGACCACGTTTCATTAATTTTCAAACTCGATCCATGAACATCAAATAATCATCAAGTACATGAAAATCACCCAATCTCCTTATACAATAAACCAATGAATCACCCACAATTCAGAATGTTGTAAATAGAAAAGAATACCAGAAATCTAAACCCAGAACTTTGTTGCAATAGATAAAAGACAATCAACAATTGTTTCAAGATAAGGCCGCAACTTCACCAACAGGGGCCTACATATATCCGCAGCTCTTCTGAGACTGAACTGCGCAGATCCGCACTGGTTGTTCTTCTGCTCTGCGAACTTTTCTTTAGATCCGCACCTTCACTTCTGACGTTCTGCGTAGACCCGCACTATGCCTTCTTCTCGCCTGCGTACCTCGCACTTCGTCCTTTTTTGCGCTGCGTGTGCCCCGCACTATGCCCTCTCCTGCGCTGCGTACCCCGCACTGTACCTTTGGCTTTGCAGCGTACTCCCGCACTGAGCCTTCTACTGAGTTGCGTACCCCCGCACTGCACCTATGGATCGCCTGCGGACTTCTGATTAGGGCCAAATTTACAGTCCTCCAATGTGCCACAGTCAGCCAGATCCACAGATCTGTTCATGTTCCCGAGAGATCACGACATCCCAAGAGATTCACCTTAAGTTATCTCCTTGAATTAGATCTAGCTTTTAAAAACCAATCACCCAAAATTTCATATCTTAAGATATTCAATTGCCAAAGTTAAGTTTAGCCAAGTGATCTCCTTCCCTATTTATAGTCAAGCCCTTATTCACACCATGGGACAAAACCATCAATAACCAATATAAGGGATCCAAACCGGGGCTAAAATAGATCCTATACCACGGGCCAAAACCATAGGATCAAGAACGGCGGGCTAAATACCATGGGCCAAACATAAGAAACCCCACGTGAGCGCGCTTTTTACTGCATGGAAGTGTGTGCACTGGGGTCCGCACCTTCTGTTCAGACAACCTGCGTACATGACCGCAACTTTCTGAACGACGTACCTACGGGTCCGCACCTTTTGAACTGTATACCTACGAACCCCTTATTTTCTTCATTTTGAGAGCCTAAACAGACCATTTCCACTTGAGAGAGTTGCCATCAAGTACAACACCTGTATCATAGAGCCATACCAGAATCATAATGCCAACAATCTCCCCCTTTGGACTT
>APFE030218424.1:0-46758 GCA_000404065.3 Pinus taeda | reverse complement strand
AAACAGATAGTCACACCAAAGAACACCAGATATAAGGTGGAAACCCAATGTGGGTGAAAACCACCTGCTGCAATATGTCTCTATCTTCTTTCAATTAGAAACTCCTTTTACAATGATCTTGTACTAGTGCAGTCCTTTACCAGTACGCAGGCTACAACCTGCAGAGAGATACAACTCTCTCTCGTTTTCTAGTCTCTCCTGGAAGGGAGCACAACCCCCTTTGCTCTTTTACTTCTTTAAGGACCATGTTTCATTAATTTTCAAACTGGATCCATGAACATCAAATAATCATCAAGTACATGAAAATCACCCAATCTCCTTATACAATAAACCAATGAATCACCCACTCTTCAGAATGATGTAAACAGAAAAGAATACCAGAAATCTAAACCCAGAACTTTGTTGCAATAGATAAAAGACAATCAACAATTGTTTCAAGATAAGACCGCAACTTCACCAACAGGGGCCTGCGTATATCCGCATCTCTTCTAAGACTGAACTGCGCAGATCCGCACTGGTTCTTCTTCTGCTCTGCAAACTTTTCTTCGAACTTTTCTTCAGATCCGCACCTTCACTTCTGACGTTCTGCGTAGACCCGCACTATGCCTTCTTCTCGCCTGCGTACCTCGCACTTCGTCCTTTTCTGCGCTGTGTGTGCCCCGCCCTGTGCCCTCTCCTGCGCTGCGTACCCCTCACTGTACCTTTGGCTTCGCAGCGTACTCCCGCACTGAGCCTTCTACTGAGTTGCGTACCCCCGCACTGCACCTATGGATCGCCTGCAGACTTCTGATTAGGGCCAAATTTACAGTCCTCCAATGTGCCACAGTCAGTCAGATCCACAGATCTGTTCATGTGCCCGAGAGATCACGACATCCCAAGAGATTCACCTTAAGTTATCTCCTTGAATTAGATCTAGCTTTTAAAAACCAATCACCCAAAATTTCATATCTTAAGATATTCAATTGCCAAAGTTAAGTTTAGCCAAGTGATCTCCTTCCCTATTTATAGTCAAGCCCTTATTCACACCATGGGACAAAACCATCAATAACCAATACAAGGGATCCAAACCGGGGCTAAAATAGATCCTATACCATAGGCCAAAACCATAAGATCAAGAACGGCGGGCTAAATACCACGGGCCAAACATAAGAAACCCCACATGAGCACGCTTTTTACTGCATGGAAGTGTGTGCACTGGGGTCCGCACCTTTTGTTCGGACAACTTGCGTACATGACTGCAACTTTCTGAACGGCGTACCTGCGGGTTCGCGCCTTTTGAACTGTATACCTGCGAACCCCTTATTTTCTTCATTTTGAGAACAGACCATTGCCACTTGAGAGAGTTGCCATCAAGTACAACACTTGTATCATAGAGCCATACCAGGATCATAATGCCAACATCATCGCCCTACTTAGTGAGACACTGTTCTTGAAAAATGTTCCAACTGGTAATGGATCCAGAGGGTAGGGAAAAATACCAAGACCCAGCTGATCCTTGTAAAGTATAAGGGAAAATCCTAATGACAACATCTTCTCGTGTTACTCCTTTTATATTAATTGATAACATGAAATTGTTAATATGTTCTTCGGCTAATGTTCCAGCATCTGGATTAAATTTCGGCAACCATTTCTCAGGAGAATCTAGTAATGGATGTAATGGTGCAGGCATAGTGACTGCACCAGGACTATTCCATGGATTCTGAGCCATCGTAGAACTAATAACAATTGATATTGCCGATGAAATTCTAGGTGTTTGGGGAGGAGTTGGTATTGAAGATTGAATAGGTTGGGATGTTGAAGTTGGTGATCCCTGCTAAACAAAAATGTGTAATGGAGGAGTGGATGGTTGACTTCACACTGGAGAAGATGAAATGGAAGATGATGAAGAAAAGGTCTCATTTTCCGATCCTTCAGTGTTCTTTTTAGCATTTTTCCTTTTCGGTAAAGGCAAATCAGTAGGTTCAATACCAAGCTTTCCGCTTGAAGTCTGGTGAGAGGGTGAGGTAGATTGAATCGAGAAGTCTCACTGCCTTGAGATACTTCAGATTTCTGTAGTGATATCGAAAAGCCTTGAATTTTTTGGATGAGAGACTGAACTTCAAGAGACTCGGGACTTAATCGATCTGGAGTATGATGGGATTGAGCAGTGGTAGTTGACTCCTCTTCTTCTCGTTTGAATATTGGTGCTTCAGAATGCAAACGGGAGGTCCGAGGTGAGGTGGAGGGAGATTTACTCTCAGAATGGTCTATAGGTTTTTATTTACTTGCCATTCATAGTTCATGCCCTCCTTCTAGCGCCAAAAATGTTGATGCCTCGAAAATTTCTGCAACAACATCGAGGAAAACCACCTGGTCCGAACCTTAATGCACCTCCTTTTCCGTTTGGTGTGGTGGCTCTGACTGGAAATAATGGGGCCAGTTTCCCAATGATGAATAAAAATGGGATGGATAAATGAGTGGTTTTCTAATAAAATGGTAATGGATGAATTAATTAATCTAAAAGTAAAAATATGAATAACTATCCTATCTCAGGAAATTTTTGTTTTTAGTGTAACATTTGATAATCTTTATCCACAAACAAGCATATAGATGAATCTATTTGGTAACAAAGACATTCATTCATATAATAATTACTTTGTTCAAATAGTTGAAAAGTAATCAATAAAACATTATTACACTTATCCTTTATATATCGTTGATACATAGATGACTAAAAGAATAACATTACTTAAACATCCAATAGTGAAAAATAGAAGGAGTGTTGTTGAAAACACATACATATATCCAATGATAGCAAGAGTAATCAAATGACGATTCACATAAAAGAATGAAACAAGATCATAGATAATAGTACCATATGTGTTGTAAATCATTCCTGATATCAATCGCATTCGAATTCCTTTTTCCAACTTAGAGATACTTTCACATCAAGGCAATTGTACTTTTGGTATATTTTTTTTATAAAGACTAGGCCAGAATTTGGAATACTGGCCTAGTCTTTATAAAAAAAATATACCAAAAGTACAATAATGCAACTTCCAAGTTTGAGTCTTATACAAAAATTGAGAACCCTTTCTAAATGCATGAAAGGGTCTATAAATACTAGTTAAACTAACTAACTACAAAAATAAAATGTTATTTAATTGGTACAACTAAATCTTGAATATCTTTTCCATAGTAGGTTTGTTGGTAGTCGGCAACATGATTCATCGTTTTGGTTGTTCTCCCTTTGATTTGAATTGGCAGATTGCAAGAATCAGTTCCAATTCTGGAGGGCGGCTGAGACGAGAATGGAGTTGAGCTGAGTATGTGGAATCATGTATTTCGGGAATGATACAACCGATCACATCGGTTAAACACTTGAGGGCGGCCCTACAACTGTATGGTTTTACTAAGAAAAACCAATAGGTATCCCAAGTTAAACTTTGGATGCTAGCAATTAATCTTCCATTCTTCTCCAACTCTTGATTGCATGCTTGCTCCAATGTCTTAGCTGACAGCAATTTACCTGGGGTACAATATGAAATCATGTTAGACAGATAAAGAGTGTTATTGATTAACTCAATTAAGTTACTTGTAGATAATCTACATCTGGAAACCTCTCTCTCTACTTTCATCAGTTGTGACTGCCATTCTAAGAACAGGATCTCCTTGTGTGATTCTAGGATTTTGGGTAGATTTGCTGCCTGCCCCTCATTGGTGTCTTGCCAAGCAAGAAAATTTGTTAGAGTCTCGTCGGCCTGTTCCAAATCCTGCCTAGCATCAACTGATTTGTCAACTATTGATGCCATTATATTACAAAGGGGCTCAACCAGAGAAATGTTATGACATAACAGTCTTAACTATGTCACCAATGCCTTGTTAATTTGTAGCGCTTCAAATCTGAAATCAGCAGGTTGTGGAAGACTCTTGAACTTCTCTACTTGAAGTGACAGTTGAGCGATTTTCTCATATTTTGTTTTCATCATTAGTTCATTCATCGTCTTTAACCTGGCCAATGCTTCTGATAATTCTTTCTGCTTTTGTATTGCACTTGAGTCTATTCTCTGTTTCTCTTCAAGAAATTACTTATTCAATTGATTGTTTAATTGCTGCTGTGTTGATAATTGTTGTTCCAACTGTTCAATTTTTTGTTGTGCTTCAGACACCTGTGTTTGCAACAAAACAATTGCTTGGTCCTTTTCTTTAAGTAGATTACTCACTTTCGATGCCTTGTCCATAGTGGTTGCCGAATAAGCTCTGGCATACTGAGAAAGATTCGTTAGGTCATCGGAAGGGTCAAACTCTTCTTTCCACACTACATTAGTTGTATCTGTTTGCTCTAGAAATAGGGAAGGTTGATCAAGTCTTCTCCCTTTCCGTTGTCTTTTCACTACAGCCTTGTGTTTTGACCTATAAAAAACATCTAATGGAGGTATGTCCTCCACCTGCAAAAAATTTTTAATAGAGGGATCTTTTGGAATCATTTATAAATCTGTGCTAGGGGGTAGGCCGTCAGTTCCTTCATTTGGAACCTTTGTTGACGTTGTATCTTGTCCATCTGTTACTTTGGGTGTATTGGCACCTTTTGGACCTTCCAGATTGCTTATAATGGAGTCAAATTGCTTCCATTCTTGGAGTAGTTTAGGATCAATTTGGGTATCCACATTGATATTTTTGTTGCCCTTATCCTGCTCCGTTTTCTACTCTTTCTCCTGCCCCTTCTCCTGCTCTTTCTCCTACTCTTTCTCCTGCTCTTTCTCCTATTCTTTTTCTTGCTCTTTCTCTTGCTCTCTCTCTTTTTCTTTCTCGAGAATCTTTGATACAACAGGAGGTTTGTCAATGAGTTGTTGTTCAGGCTCGCTTGATTGTGTTTTTGGGGTAGTAGCTAATAAGTCTAGAGGTAGAGTTTGCAACCTCTATTCTCTAAGCTTATTGAATTCTACTAGCCCTTCATCGTTATATCTCATTTTGGCCAATGCTTATACGTGGAATAATGACTCTACCGAAGAAAACAAGTCATCAAAATCATCTTCCTTATGATCAAACCTTGTAAGTTTGGCCTGTTCAAGCACATTATAGACAACTTTCCTTGGATCAAATCGCCTATTGGGAATGGTTGCAAGGTTGAGCATGTTTATTTTCTCTGCTTCCTTCTCCGCATGCTCGTAGTCATGCAAAGTATAAACACCGCATCTCAAAGGAAAAGTAGGCCAAGCATGCTTTTTTGAAATCCTAAGAGTCTTGGATGTTCCTGTGGTCGTAATTTGATAGGCTAATTCTCGGGCTAACAGCTTGTCAGGTATGTACAGAGGAAGGACATGAGGTTTTGCAAGGCTACCAAAAACCCTTATGTATGTGAATTTATCCTCCCCAAACCAGTTTCCTAGAGCGGTTAGGTCAATCTCTGCTTCTGAAGAAATCTTTGGGGAAGGCTTATCAAAAATGGCATAGTAAATAGGCAACATAAAACCATTACAAATTTGGTACAGGTGGTCCTTATATCGCACTTTCCACAGCTTTTGCTGATAAATGTGAATTGGCATGGAGTCTTGTGGAGTCCATCTCCACCCCAGTACAGGAAATTCAGAGTTGAAACAAAGAGTATCTAAAATATAAGCACTAAAATAAAATGGAGGAATAGACCTATCGGTCACGCGAGTTTTATTTCTAAACTCAAGAATTGCAGTGGCTAATTTATCTGACAATATATTTCCCCAATCCATTATCTCACTGTTAACTGTCATTTCCATTAAAGGAACCATTTCAATATTGAATTTTGCATAATCATGTAATCCCCAAATTCTACACATCATTGCTCTGGCGTAACAATAAGGAGAACATAATGAATCTACAGAGTACTTACCTGAAGATTCATGTTTGTGCCTTGCGGGGTTCTGTCTCCATTCCCAAATTGGGGCCGATTCAGTTTCATTCTCACTTGCAAACTTCTCAAGAAATGCTTTATTGTATTTCTTTTGAGGTTTAGGCAAGTGATATATTTTCCTTAAATCATCAGGTTGGAATGAGCTGAAGACTCTTCCGGCGACTGTGCAAAACGTTCTGTTTAAAACAGGGATTTCCTCTACTGCCCATCACACTACATCTGTATATGGAAGAATTTTTTCATGAGTTGCTATTCGGTGTAGATATGAGTCAACTAAATCCTTCAGGGAAGCCTCTGATTTTCTAGTTGAATCTACGGTAGCTTGCACTGATACTGTTTCAGGCTCTTCTACTTCAATTAAATTATATATGCTTTTCCAGCTTGTGTTTCCAAGGCCTAGACACGTAGTGTCTGAAATCAAACCCTTCTTGCTTGGTCCTGGATCAGTGATGGATTGCCCTGTTACTGCAGGAGCCGATGCTACCGCAAATCTCTTGGATTTCTTTCCCATTTGGCTTGGACTTGTTATTTCGGCGGAGCTCTGCACAAGGAATAAAATGAATGTAACACAGATAATAGGTGGTGTGAGCCAATATGAAAGAGTTATATCAATTAAAAAGTAATGAAAGATTAAAATAACACTGCCGTAGATACAATCTAAGGGGATATCTCTGCATAACTGCTTCATTAATTGGCCGCTTAACCTGTCAATCATTTTAAACACCCACCATATCGTTTATATGCCGAATGATTCATTCAAGCGTGGCTTGAGTTTTTTGGTGGATAATCACAAATAAATCGCTATCAGGAACGGGAAGGCTTTTAATAATAATCTAAAATAATGCATGCAAGCCTTTTCAATCTATTTTGAAACTTGTGCCTTGCTTTATCGGATCGCAATCGGAGATGTGCTCGAGTCGTAATATTTATGTTATTTCAAAATTGCCGATCCCCGATGGCGATACACCTTATCGCATCGGGAGATTTTAAAGGTGTCTTAACATGTGGTGCGTTACATCCCCCGATTGCCGATAGCGATATCGCATCGGAGAAATAGTGGGAGGCCTTTTGTTATATTTGCTTGCCTTTCCTGATAACCGATAGTTATTCACTTTTCAGATCGGGGTAAATCAATGGGTCTTTGTATTATGTTTTCCTTATTGTTGTGATATGCGATCTTGTGATCGCTTTATCGTAATAATAAAGAATTATATATTTATTTCATAAGACCGATTTCATATTTGTTCATAAGGTTTATAATATATCGTTTCCTTTGGACCTTTTGATGAAGGATGAGTTGATACCAATTTTATTCACACATCTATGTTTAAAAGGGACCCATTTCATATTATAGTTAAAAAAAAAAAATTATGAAATGGGGGGTTGTTGTACAACACAACAAGCACATATTTATTCCTTTTAGCAATACCTTCGATATCTTGTGTAATCTATTCAAGTTCTTATCTTTTCTGTTGCTCATCATTATATATCGGTTTTAATTGTTTGTATCTTTGTGTTTGCAGGTCGAGAGTAGTCATGATGGTTACACTAAAAATGTCATTACACTTGACTTTGACCTTCTAGTTGGTTAGGTTAGGAGTATATCTAGTTGTATTCTAGTTTCCCTTTTTGTACTCATCATGTGTTTGCTCTCCATCTGGTCTCTGCTTTTCATTCATTCCTATATACATGTTGCTTTATGTTTGACCTCCATTTGCTTGCCTTTTTGGTCTTGTTTCTTTGTTTTGTCTTATTTTTTCTTTCATGTTTTGATTTGCATGAAATATGCTCTTGTTTGGATCAAAAGATGATGTGGCAAAATTTGAAATGGGCAATTGTGACGATGAACAATGCTTGGCTTATTTTCCATCCTCTTCTCTATCATGGGTTTACATATCTTTAAATTCAATGAAGTATGAATGGAAAATAGTATTCGTTCTAGATGAAAAGCCTTCGGTCAAACTATGAATCTTGAATCTCAATAAGGATCATCCATTCCAACTCAACCTTGTATTAAATGGTGTTTTTCCCTGTCGACTCAATCAAGTAGGCAAGGGAAAGGAGAATTTTTTTAAACAAGCATATTAACTTTGGTTATCTTTCAAATCTATTAAACAAGGAACCAACCTCTTATGCTCTCAATAAGTCACAATCCTTCTTCCACTGTCAAAATAAATAAGTGCCTTCGAACATTCTATTAGTAACTAAATAAAGAGGTGAAGAAGAGAAAGTATTCCTGCGCAGAGAGGCGAAGAAAGAAACTTGATCGTGGTATTGTTTAGGCTCGCTGACAATGAAACAATGGTTGTGGTTCCTTGAGGTGACTCTGCCAGGGTATTTTTCAAGCTCACTAGTAGTGGAGAAACACTAGGCAATGTTCTTAAAAGCTCGGTATACTTATTATCCTTCTCCCTTATCAAAATACTTGATGTGTGACTACTCTTATGTTCAAGTGTTCAAAGTTGACAAAGGAATAGAAGGGACTATATCTTTAATTGGGATAAGTATAAAGTCGAGGTAGTCCACATGGTGAATCAATACTTCCTAAAATATTGAGACCTTGCACTTAAAGTTGAAACCTAAGCAGAGATTTTGAAGTTCTACCAATGTGTTTCCAAGTGTTGTCTGTTGGGTTGTGTTATATTCTTTCCATGACTAGCCCACGTAGTTCATCGGGGGGTTAGAGGGGGGGGGTAGAGCCCCCCCTTCATTGCTCTGATTGTGTAGTAGGGGGGTCATAGGCAGTTTGAGGGGTGTAGGTAACCCCACTCTATGGGGTCCAAGGCAGCGCCCCGGAAAATTTTGTTTTTGGACCCTATATTAGGTTGGGTGGACCTACCTATAGTTTTGTGCATGATTTTCACACATGGTTTTGGACGCGATGGTTTTCATTCCATGGTTTTGGACGTGATGGTTTTCGGTCCATGGTATTGGATACTTCAGCATGTATAAATATGTATTGTAACATTGAAAGGAACATAATGAAAAATTAAGCTAGTAGTCCTGATTTTGGGATCCAGGGGAAATCTCTGTGTATATGTTTTTTATGTGTTATGCTCTCGCATTATTTATTTTTTGTGTTTTAGAATTCGTATGCATGTAATTTCTGTACAGGAATAAAACCTACATTTGGTATCAAAGTTGTTTTGGCTTCAAGGGGACGCCTTTGTTGCTGAGGGGTTTTGCTCGGGCCTGTGGTAGACCTTGTTCAATGGGAGATTTGCGAGATCAATTATGGTGGTGAAAGAAGATGGCGAGCAATGGAAACATACAGATCGAGATATTTAATGGTCAGAGTTTTGAGTTGTGGAAAATCAAGATGGAGGATTTGTTGGTGGATAAAGATTAGTGGATCACGGTAGATCTGGGTACTAAACCAACAGGAGTGTTCGATGAAGAATGGAAAAAGTTAGATCGGAAGGCAAAGAGCACAATACGATTATGTGTCTCAAATTCAATATTTCTAAATGTATCAGGGAAAGCTATGGCTAAGGCTTTGTGGGACAAGTTAGGGACATTGTACCAATCTAAGTCTCTGGTGAATAAACTATTCTTGCAGAAAAAGTTGTATAATCTGAGGATGAAAGACGGAGACTCAGTGACAGAGCATCTGAACACATTTAATACTGTGGTAAGTCAGTTATCATCTGTTAATATTAAAATTTCATATGAAGATAAGTGCATCAGTTTGTTTTGTTCTCTACTAGATTCGTGGGATAGTCTAGTTACTATAATAAGTAGCAATACAACTGCCTTGCAATTTGATGAAATAGTCTCATCCTTGCTGATGAAGGAGATGAGATGGAAAAATATGGAGAGCCGGAATGGTGATGCCTTGTCTGTACGAGGACGGTCCCAGAACAGAAACAAAAATAAGTCATCGAGTGGGAGATCCAAATCTAGAGGGAGATCTAAATCTCCAGGAAAACCTGTAAATGTGGTTTGCTAGAAATGCGGAAAGGAAGGGCACTACAAAAGGGACTGTAAATCTAAAGCTCCTGACAAACGAAAGGGATCTGATGATACTCCTTCTGCAGAGGTGAAAACCACCTTAGATGAAGGTGGGGATGTGTACTTGGCTTCTTCAAGTACACAAGTAGATAATGAGGCATGGTTGATTGACTCATGTGCATCCTTTCATTTCACTCCCCATAGAGAGTGGTTCTGTGAGTATGAGAAATATGATGGTGGTGATGTCTCCTCGGGGGATGACAGGAAGGCTAGAATCATTGGTCACAGAAAAGTAAAGTTGAAGTTGCAAGGTGGAAGGGTTAGAACACTTCCGGGTGTTTTGCATATTCCTGCATTGGCAAAAAATCTGATTTTTGTAAGCAAGCTAGATGATGCAAGTGTAAAAACAGTGTTCAAGAAGGATACCTGCAAGATGGTTTGGGGAGCACTAGTATTGATGCAGGGAGTTCGGATTGAAACTCTGTACAAGCTGCAAGGTAGCGTTGTTGTTGATGGGTGCAACAGCTTTGTGGTTCCTAAAAATGGAGCAGAAAATCTAGTGGTCTCTGGAGAGAGGACCATGCTGTGGCATCAAAGGTTTGGAAATATTGGAGAGAAGGACCTTCAAATACTTCATGGTAAAGGTATGGTAGAAGGTATGAGCAATAGCTCTCTAGATTTTGATTTCTGTGAAAATTGTGTATATAGAAAGCAAAATCAGGTGAGATTCCCCTTTGGGGGTAAGAGCGCAAAACAGATATTAGAACTTGTGCATAATGATGTGTTTGGACCTATGAAGGTTCCATCACTGGGTAAGTCTGTGCACTATGTATCATTTATAGATCACTTCTCAAGGAATACATGGATATATTTCCTTAAGAAAAAATCTCTAGTCTTTGACATGTTTAAAGAATTTAAGGCTCTGGTGGAAAACTAGACAAAGAAGAAGATAAAGGTGATGAGGAAAAATAACGATGGAGAGTTTTGCAGTAGGGAATTTGAAGAATTCTGTAAGAAGTTTGGTATAGCACGACAGAAGACTACTCCATACACACTTGAGCAAAATGGAGTTGCAGAAAGAATGAACAAGACGTTAATGGAAAGGGAAAGAAGCATGCTCAGTGGTGTCGGGTTAGGATAGGAATTATAGGCAGAGGCGGTGGATATAGCATGTTACTTGGTCAATAGATCACCTTCATTAGTGTTGGAGGATAAGACTCCATAAGAGGTATGGACTGGTAAGAAACCCTCTCTTTCACATCTAAGGGTATTTGGATGTGATGCATATGTACATGTTCCAAAGGAGAAATGAACCAATTTGGATAGTAAATCTAAAAAGTGCATCTTTATTGGGTATAAGGATGGTTTAAAGGGTTATAAGCTTTGGAACCCAGTAAAAAGGAAGGTTGTGTACAGCCGAGATGTGGTGTTCATAGAGGTAAAAGATGTTATTAAACATGAAGTCCAACCAAAGGAACATGAGAAGATATAATTTGAGCTTAAGGAGGAAGAATCATACTCTACAACAGAGGAGGAATTAGAACATGAAGAGCCACAAAATCCGGGTTTGAGAAGATCAGTTCGAGAAAGAAGGTAGGCAAAAAGGTATAGTCCATCTTCTTTCTATTCAAATTTTTCTTTATCTATTACTGACGATGATCCCAGAACTGTAAAGGAAGAAGTAGATTCAGAGGATGGAAAACTCTGGAAAGAGGTCGTGGTTGATGAAATGGCATCTTTGCACAAAAATGAGGTTTGGGATCTGGCAGAGTTGTTGGCTGGAAGGAAACCCATTGGCAGCAAATGGGTGTTCAAGAAGAAGACAAATGCAGAAGGAAAGGTGGAGAAATACAAAGCTCGATTGGTAGAAAAGGTTATTCCCAGGTGCTAAGAATTGATTTGGTGATATTTTTTCTCCTGTTGCCTAGGTAGCTTCTATTAGACTACTTTGTTGTTTCTACTTTTGATTTTGAGGTAGAATAGATGGATGTGAAGACAACATTTCTTCACGGGGATCTAGAAGAGGAAATCTACATGAAGCAACCTGAAGTCTTTACGGTGAAGTGTAAGAAAGAACTGGTATGTAGGTTAAAGAAGTCTTTGTATGGGTTAAAACAGTCACCAAGGATGTGGTATCAGAAATTTGATACATTTATACGGGGACTTGGCTTCACCAGAAGAAAAGCAGATCACTGTGTGTATTTCAAATTAATTGGTGACTGTGTTATTTATCTGGTCTTGTATATGGATGATATGTTGCTAGTTGGAAATGACAAAGAAATTATCTAGGATTTGAAGACCCAATTGTCCTCGAAATTCAACATGAAAGATCTTGGTGCTGCAAACTATATTTTGGGCATGGAAATTAAAAAAGATTGGGAAAAGAGGAAGCTCTGGTTAAACTAGAGGAAGTATGTCGAGACAATATTGCATAGGTTTAATATGTAGGATAGTAAACTGGTGAAGGTTCCTTTTCCTTTAGGTGTAAAGTTATCTGCTAAACAGTGTCCCAAGACACAAGAAGAGGAAGAGAATATGTCCCGTGTTCCATACGCAAGTGCAGTCGGTAGCCTGATGTATGTGATGGTGTATACTAGACCAGACATTGCACATGCAATGGGAGTACTGAGCAGGTTTATGTCAAAACTAGGGAAGGAGCATTGGACAACAGTGAAGTGAGTTTTCAGGTATTCGCATGGCACTAGTGATTATGGTTTGTGCTACCAAGGAAGACAAAGATTGGATAGAGTTTTGGATATGCATGGCTTTGTTGATGCGAACTCGGCTAGAGATCTAGATCAGAGAAGATCTACAAGTGGGTATGTGTTTAACCTATTTGGAGGTGCAACCAGTTGGATGAGTAAGAAACAATCTATAGTGGCACTATCAACTACAAAGGCTGAATACATGGCAGCCACTCATGCAAGCAAGGAAGCAATTTGGTTGCAAAGATTGTGTTCAAGTATGGGCTTAGTACAAGGAGCTATAAGGATAGACTGTGACAGTCGAAGTGCAATTTTCTTGGCAAATAACCCTGCATATCATTCAAAGACAAAGCACATTGATGTTTATTATCACTTTGTGAGGGATATGATAGAAGAAAAAAAGGTGTTGCTGGTAAAGGTGGACACTTTGAATAATATTGCAGATGCATTAACAAAATCTATGAGCTCTGAGAAGTTCTCATGGTGTAGAGAAATAATGGGCGTTTCAAGGCTAGATAAATGACCAAGCTGTCTTGTGGCCCCCTATGGAAAGAAAACAACAAGTGGGAGAATGTTGGGTTGTGTTATATTCTTTCCACGACTAGCCACATATTAACCGGGGGGTTAGAGGGGGGGGCGGGGGGGGGGGTGGCCCCTTTGTTGCTCTGATTGCATAGCAGGGGGGTCACAGGGGGTTTGAGGGGTGCAAGTAACCCCACTCTATGGGGTCCGGGACAGTGCCCCGGAAAATTTTGTTTTTGAACCCTATATTAGGTTGGGCAGACCTACCTATGGTTTTGTGCATGATTTTCGCACATGGTTTTGGACGCGATGGCTTTCAGTCCATGGTTTTGGATGTGATGCTTTTTGGTCCATGATATTGGATGCTTCGGCATGTATAAATATGTATTGTAACATTGAAAGAAACATAATGAAAAATCAAGATGGCAGTCTCAGTTTTGGGATCCAGGGGAAAATCTCTGTGTATATGTGTTTTATGTGTTATGCTCTCACATTGTTTTTCTATGTTTTAGAATTCATATGCAGGTAATTTCTGTATAGTGTTAAAACCTACATTGTCGCTACAAAAAACACCCTCCAAAATTTTTCTTACACTTTAATTTTGGAGCCTACTAAGGATCTTGCAATCTGTAATCCCATGGTCATCTAATGTTTCACAAAGTTTTAAGTCTTCTTCTAAGTGTCAAAGTCACTTGCTCACACATGTTTTCTTTGTGATAAATTCAGAAACACACCTTTTTATGTAAGCTCAGATGAGAATTGCACAACTCTTGAAGGTAAGGCTTGTGTAATCACTGGTGATAGTGTACTACACAATACATATTGACAATTATTGTGCACTCTCCATTGGCAGACTCCTTCACTTTTATTGCAATTGCACTTTCATTTCGATGAGTTTACTCAATTGTCACTCTAGCGCACCCGTGTTCTCTCAAGTGTCACTTTCATGTTTGAAGCTGTCATTTTTTCTTGCATTCACTTTGGTAAGTGTCATTTTCATGTTATATTTGTTCTGTCATGTGCTACTTCCACTTTCTTTAAGCCTTTGCAAGTGTCATTTTCACTTTTCTCTTACTTTTGTAAGTGTATTCTTTTGGCATTGGAAGTATTGTACATCGCAAAAAATGGAGTCATTGTTCATTTCAAATGGAAAATTTGGTTTCAATGAGTCATATTTATCATATAGATATGTATTATATCCATTCCAAAATTTCATGCAATGTCGTACTAGTGTTTTCACTATCATCACAAAGTGTATCTTAAGTGTTACATCTAGTATAAGGGTGTAAATTGCATATTCTTAAAGGGTATTTATATTGCATTCTCCTATAATATTATGTTCTATTCATAATAAATACATGCATTATACATATTCCCCAAGTCTTAGCATTTTCGTACAAGTGTCACCATTATCATTGCAAAGTTTACCCTAAGTGGCACACTTAGAGGAGAGTATTTTTTCACCATTACATTAAGGGGATCATGGTGTTTCTTAGAGTTGAGTGTTCTATGTTGTTTCATTATCATTTTGAGTGTGTGATAACATTCAATTCTTACCTTGGTTTCATATCTTCTTCATTAATCCCACACTTAGTCAAATTATGGAAGATCCTCTACTCAATTACCTTGAGCTCACTCAACCTCCTAGAACTACGCATTACACAATAGGAAGCCTCAAGTTAATCCCTTGCCTCTTGGAATTTCACAATACAAATTTTCTTCCTCCAAGGAATGTGCATTATGCAGTCACAATGCTTAAGGATTACCTCTTGACCTCCATAACTGTGCAGCTTTTTCCTCCAGCCAGTCTTCTTATACACATTGTGCAGTCAAAGTGCTCAAGCCTAGCCTCCTACCCTCAGAAACTGTGCAATAATCTCTCCCATCTAGCCTCTTGCTTCACATTACATGGTCTTAGTCATCAATTTGTCTCATTGTCTCCTTGAAATGTGCAACTGCATAATCTTGTTGCCCAATCTCTCTCCTGAACTGCGCATTATGCAATTTCAATTCTCAAACCTACCCCACTCTGCTCTAAAACTGCACAATCTTGTATCTCATGCCTCCAAAACTATCCATTGTGTGATTTTGATCCTTGTTCCCTGACTCTTGTTCTCTGGAACTGTGCACTGTGCAATCCCTAAGCCTTTCGCCCTATCCAGTACCTAATTCCAGTTCAATTAGCAATTTTCATGATGCAAGCTAGACAAGGAGCTTTATGGACTAATTTCATCTTGTCATGAGTGAGTTTCAGTTGTAGATACTATATCTTGACATGATAGGATCATGATGAAAGAGAATGAGAAGGATACAATGCTAGAAGACACTTGTGAAGCGGTAGAGACATGTTGACCATTCAACAAGAAGATGAAGGGACACTAGATTATGACAAAAGTTGGAAGATTAAGGTCATAGTGGAGAATCCCTATTTTCAGCCCCTTTAGAAGGTGAATATGAAAATAAAGGTAGATATTTCATGAAGATGAAGCACTAAACGAACCTCCCATGAATATTAAAGACAAAGCAGTAAGAGAAGCAAATTGGCATTACCATTTCGAAGTCCATGTCATCATTATCAAGTTGTGACTTGTACCAATGCCATCACAATGGCATGTGTGTCCATGTCTCTTGCCACATCATTTGTGGATGTAATTATCAAAAGAAAAGGAGAAAATGTAATGTGTAGAAATCCAAGAGTCGTATGTGGAATATGAAAAGTCACATAGTCATATATGGATAGAAGGGTATTTAGGAAAATTCCAAAAGTCATATAGAAGTACAAAGGTCACATTATAAGTGTAAGAGTCATCAGGGAAGCTCAAGAGTCATGGGGATATGAAAGTTCACTCCTCTTGTTATAAATACACCCTCAAAACTCAAGCAAGGGGCTTTTGGGAGGCTTAGCCTATGGAGAGCTAGCCTTGGAATCTCTATCCTAGCATAGGAGAGATCATTCTTAGGAGAAGCAAGAAGTCACTTAATGTTCTTGAATTGGAACTAGTGGCTCGCCATTGTAACTGTGTACTTGGATATTTCACCTAATAATCAGAAGCTCGCTAAGCCAACACATTTTCATGCATGTATCATGAATATTGTAAGACTATTATTTAGATTTTTGCAGTATATGTTTTCTTCATATGTACTAAGAAAATTGAACTACTTCATTGGCTTTGGTACTAATCTTATTGAATGTGTGTTGTATTTCCTTTAATTATGTTGTGTATATGTGATATATTTCACTAGATAACTAACAAATATTTCCTCTCTCATGTGCCTCTCTTAGGAAAGTACTATTACTTTCCTTCTATAGACTCATTCTTTGCTTCCATCTCGTGAAAGTCTCCTTTTACACGTTACAATTGATGTTTCATAGTGTCGACTTACTTGCTTATTTCAAATGTTATAATGTGTATACTCTCTTATATTATTCATTATATATGAGGAAAACCTTTAATTTATGGTGGTCAAGTTGATACTTTGGATGGGACTCCTACTCTAACCAGTGTGAGGTCTAATTGGGACATCATATCGGGGAGACCCACTTGATTGATGGATTTCCAACGCCATCAACACAACTCAAGCTACGCACTGACTTCCTATTAGGACTGTGAAGTGCAATATCTCTATGGACTGCACATTGCACTATCTGAGAAGATTACATATTTCACTATTTCTCAAGACTATGCAGGCACTATTTTCAAGAATTGTGCAAGCACTGTTCTAAAGAACTATGTAATGTATGTCTTCAAGGATAGACATTGATTACTGAGCTTGCTAGGAAGAGGTGCACTTTTGAATGCTTGGAGAGATACGCATGTGGAAGCAAGTGGTTTCAATAGTTGATATCATAGGAAGAAGAATTAAACACTTAGAAAAGATGAACTGAACATGAAGCGACTATGATCAATTTTGAATGATAGATTGGAAGATCACGAGACTCCAAAATTCAAGCATAGGAAAAAATTTGGAGGTTGTGTTTTGCAATGACAACACTTGGGAATAACTAGAATGCCCCTTATTTTATCCCATCAATATTCATAGTAGTAGGATATTGTTTTTGCATAAAATTATCAATTAAATCATCTTCATCATCCTGCTTAATGTTAAGGGTGGTTTCTATTGCGAATGTAAGGTTCCTCTTTTTCTTCTAACCATGTAGGAAAATCATTCTCAACAAGAGGTTGAGCTTGTAGATATAATACAAGATGTTTTCGGGACTACCCATTAGCGATTGTAAAGTTTCCAGCACTACAACTAATGTATGCATCAACAATAACTAACCATGGCCTCCATAGGATGAGTGGATAGCCATTTAACTTGGTTTTGGGATGGAGAACAAGGAAGTTTGTGGGACACTCCTAGGATTCTATAGAGACCATTACATCTTTGATTATTCCTTATTGATGGGACTCCTAATAGGTACATAAAATGGCCCATATGGTGATCTTCTAGCATGATTTTACCTCTATCTCTCTACATCTGATGGCATGTTTAGTAATGTGTTGATTAGGTTAGGAAAGGACATAGTCATATCCTATAGCCTAACATAGCCTAGATGTGAAGCAAAATGAGCATTTTATATGTAAGTATGTGTTTGGAATCAGGTGGAGAGAATGTAGGAGGATTTTCCCTTGAATTTATTCACCTTCAACTTAGCCTACTCCCCATGTTTACTCATATACTACTTGATAATCTACTGGATGACTATTAGACTTAATGCTTGTAAGGAGCTTATGAAACTAGATCCACCATTTTAGGGATTTTGGAGGGAAGCAACCCTCCTTCCAAGGAGGTTTCCCCCTCGGCCACTTTTGTACAAATAAGGGAGCCCAAGGGGTCAAAAGGATTCTAATTTTTTGGAGAAGGGTAGAAATTACTAATACCTAGGAGCATGTACTTATCATTTTCATACCTTTCATTATGTACTTGAGCATTGCTATATGTTAATGAAAATCATTTTTTCATCTTAAATCTAATTCTTTAGAGGTTTGAGTCCCCTTGGGTTAGGGCCCAATCTATAGGCTCTAGTCTCTCTCCTTTGTTTATTTTACTCATGCATATTCTTTCATGTATCTAGCTAGCAATATTCCCTTTCCTTTTTAGAAGAATTTGTTTATGAGATAGTTGCTTGTGTAGGTTTGTTAATCACCTCTCTTGTGGGAAGTTTCGTTGTAGATACTATGTTGGCAAGCCAAAACATAGTTAATTTCCTATTGCAATAACTAGACCTTGAATTAGTTTCCTATTTCATCTCTATTTTCTACAATTAAATCATTTGTTTAACAGTCTTCTCAAGCATAAAAATAACAATCTATCTTGTGTGTAGGTTAGGGTATGGGTTTGCATGACTGAGAATTGTCATTTACACTTTTCATTCCATCACCAACACTTTCCTCCCTTCCCCAACCACCTCTTCAAGCATATTGTTTATAGATTTCACTTTTTAGATTTTTTTTTTTAAAGGTTGTTGTGTGCATCTTTCCTTGTGCAATATGGGCTCATGAGGAGAATTAGGCTTGGAAAGCACTTCATATACCCTTCCCCTACCTTATCGCACCATTTCTTACCTTCATAACACCTTCTAATCCCATATACTACTCTCGAATCTGATATTGTAGCAAAATAGGACAATCCTGTAGCACTCTACCCCAATCCTATAGTACCATCTCGAGACACTCTAAACTTGACCAAAATCACCCTCTAAGATTGATTTTTGCATGTTGACCTTATCCAATGACCCCTAGACTCTAAAAACAAGTTTTAGGAAGAATAGATACCACTTAGGATCTACCTTTTCACCATTGTAATACATATGTGTAATAGGGTTACTAACAAGTTCATGAATTGAATGATATAAGAATGGTTTACATGATCACTTTTGAC
Source organism: Pinus taeda (assembly GCA_000404065.3). NCBI lineage: Eukaryota > Viridiplantae > Streptophyta > Pinopsida > Pinales > Pinaceae > Pinus > Pinus taeda. The sequence continues at coordinate 27,831 of APFE030218424.1, read as the reverse complement.
ATGCTTAATGAGCTTGGTAACTTGAATCTGATCTCTTTGGAATTTATTGATTTAGATTTGATCCATGCTCTTTACCTTGTGCAATAGGATAGGTTTACTTTTCCTTTCCTTTTTGTTTCCTGTAGTAGGTTAGGGTTTTCATTTCAAGAGTTTTTGTTTCTAAAATTAGATTAAGTTTCCATTCTTGCAAGTAGAATAGAATTTACAATTCCTGCAAGTAGAATAACATTTACGGTTCTCGTAAGTAGAATAGCATTTACATTTTCTGCAATTAAATCAGGTTTTCATTGCTGCAGGAGATTAACCTTTACATTTTCTGCAACATTTACCTTTATGTGACATTTATATCCCTTGAAAGTAGCTTAGACTTTAATTTCATGCAACGCTTTCATTTTTGCAACTAGACTAGGGTTCCCTTTTTACAAAACTCTTTTATTCTTGACAATATATATTTAGTTTGTAGATTGGTCTCTTTACACCTTGGTAGAATGGTCTCTATACCAGAGCCCATCACTTATGGTGCTATTATAGATCTATCAACAAGATACATCACAACAGTGGTCTTTCTGAGGGACTCTTGGAGGTTAAGTTTAAACAAATTTCCCTTGGTCATGACATTGATTATATCTCCTAGGTCAATGAGAGTGTTTGGAACTACAACGTCATTCACATCTACTATTGGATTCCAAGATATAGATACTTGGGGCTGATTACTCTCCCAAGCATTAGATCAGCTAGTTGCCCGATGACATTGATAGTAGACACGTCCCTACTCTTCCTTCTAGTCCTTTTGATACTTTCTTCCTTGATGAATTTTTTATCGATGGGAACATATTTGATGGCTTGGAGGAGATGCATTTTGACACATAGATTCTTCAATTCTCCCAAAAGTTAAGCTTCTTCTAAGGTGTTCTCTTTTTGAGTTACAAACCTTTCAGGATAGGGGGGTTTCTTGTGAATGACCTAAGGAACATGATCCTACTTCTTTTTATTAGGATCTCCATGTAGATAAGGTGGATGGGCATATAGGATAACCTTCCATGACCTATGGTTGATTTCCTATATTTCTACAGCACATGTTTGGTAAGCAGTCTCTCGAGTATAGACTATCGAAGTCTTCTTATTATTGGGATTGGGATTTTGTTAAGTGGGTATATGGGGTTGTTTTAGAGGAACATTATGGGGAACTTGTTGTTGCTGAGGAGGAGGCATCAGAGCAGGTGGTTTGGCCACCTAAGGCCTCCATCCGTGTGATGGATTACCCCATTGAGGAGGTTCATTGGAATATAGATGGAAAGTAGGAACAACTGATTAAGGAGGATATGGCCAAGGAATGGGAATAAGATAGGGTGAAGGATTATGAGAGAATAAAGGCTGATAGTGAGTATTATAATTAGGATTGAAATGAGAAGGGAAGTTCATACCTTGTTGATTTCCATGGAGCTTGTGGTCTCTTAAGGTTAACAAAGCACAACTGCTCCATGCTCCCTTCTGCTCCTTGGTACACAACCTTGAAACCTAGAAAATATGGACACTTATCAGTAGAATGGTTTTCTTTGCATAAATAGAATACTTCTATGACATTTAAACGACATTCATTACTAAGGTGTCTTTTAGTGAATTGGGAGCAAAATATGGCTAATGCCTTTTCTTCTTCCTATTGTTTTCTTTTGATATGAAAAGTATCCATCTGCATAGAAAATGTGTGTGACATATTGGTTTTCATGTCTTATACTATTCCTCCTATTTCATTCTTAGTAATAAAGGAGGAGGAAGGACTTACTAACTTTTGATTGCTCTACCTCTTCTTCTAGTGGCTATTGGATGATTTTTGAATACTTGTTTAATGTCCATAAGTGAGTGTTAGGTCTCTATACTACTAGTGTAACCCCTTATTGCTATTAGTAAAACCCCCTTATTATATTGTTGTGCCCATGTAGTCCCCATATTGTTATTATTGTGCCCCATAGAAGCCCACTATTGTTATTTTTGTGCCCTTACATTATTATTGTTATGTCAAATCTGATTATATTATGACCCCTTAGACTCCTATATATAGAAAGGAGGTCTTTTCATTTATGTCATCCAAGAATTATTCATTTGTGTAATGTAAAGGAGGTTTCCCCCTCGAAGAGGCTTATTTTGAAGGCATTTATCTATATTTTCTATCTTTTTGTGAGCTGGTTTCATAACATTTGGTATCAGAGCTTTGGATTCTAGGGTTTCGCTACTCCAAACAGGTCATTGTGGAATTTTTGCTATAACATTTTTTCTGTTACGTTTCAGAAGGTAAACAAAACACAAATTTGAGATGACAACTCACTGAACCTCAGGTTTGAATTTCATATATTTTATCACTATATTTTCAGAGATATGGTCTAAGGAAGTTAGGGTTTTTTCAAGCTCCAAAATTCCATCTCAAATAGGCCATCGTGGAATTGTTGCTATAATTGTTTTTCTACAAACTTTCAGACTCTAAAATTAAAACCCATTTGAGTCGAAAACTTGATGAAGTTCATGATTGAAATTAAGATCTTGTTTTGTTATATTTTCGGAGATACAATCCAAGACATTTAGGGTTTCTGCAAGCTCCCAAATTACATCCCAAATAGGTGACCTTGGGAAAATTGTAATAACTTTCTCTTTGAGTATCAGATTGAAATTTCGTAAGAAGTTATAGAAATAGGATGGACTTTAGTTTTCTGTATATCGGTTTTGGGTCCTAAGGTTGAAGCAATGACAGATGGCACTTCGTACAAGTTCACTCTACTGAACCAGTCTATAATCCGACCATCTTGGGAGATTTGACATAACTATTCCTTTCAAAATCCAATATTGATCAGACTTGTGAGGTTAAGAAGAGGACTCAGAGGGATACTGTAGGATGAAATTTCAAAATTTGGAGATCTGAAATTATAGAGTTATAGTCGTTTCAAGATCGAGCTCCTAAAATCAAGAAAAGGCGATATGAGGAAGTTTGATGGTAAGAATCCGTTAAATTGGATATTACAGATGGAGAAATATTTTGATCTACATGAGGTGCTATTGTTATAAAAGGTACATATTGTATCCTTATATTTAGAACCGAATCAATTTTTATGGTATGAAGGGCTTTGTTCTCGTAAATGACTTGTCACGTGGTCAATTTTCACGGAGGAAATGATAGCGCATTATGAGGATACAAAGAGAAACACCTTCTTTAGCTAATTGATAAATCTCAAACAAAAGGGTTCAATGGTAGAGCACATTGAGGACATTCAAAATTTCAATATAAGGGTAAATGAAAATCCAAAGACACAAAGGATTGATGTCTTCATAAGGATGTTAAAGGATAACATTCAACATGAGGTTCGTCTTTGGGAACCTGATTCATTGGAGAAGGCATTCAGGTTGGAAAGAAAAATTGAAAGAGAAATTATGGAAACAAGGAATCTCACCACTCATGACTATAATTATGGAAGTGTTTTTTCTCCTAGCCTTCCACAACCTAAAAGGTTTACACCACAACAATTGGAAGAAAAATGAGAAAAAGGGCTTTGTTACAATTGTGATAGAAAATACACTAAAGGTCATAACTGTGGTGAGAAGAAATTATTTTACATAGATTATGAAGAGGAGGAAGAAACTGATCAAGAAACATCAAAAGAAGAGGATATACACCAAGAACCAACCCCAGAGAAAGAAGAATTACCATATCTTGTAAAGCATATCCGACCATATCTTGTGACGCATTGGCAGGAATTACCACTCCTCAAATTCTCAGGACAGAAGGACATATCAAGAAGAAAAAGGCTCAAGAAGTGGAAGATCACATCGAGAAAGAAGAAATGAATCCGACCATATCTTGTAATGCATTGGCCGGAATTACCACTCCTCAAACTATCAAGATAAAAGGACATATCAAGAAGAAAAATGTTCAATAAGCGAAAGATAACATCTAGCATCAAGAAATGAATCTGACCATATCTTGAAATGCATTGGAAGAAATTACCACTCCTCGAACTCTCAATATAGAAGGACATATCAAGAAGAAAAAGATTCAAGTAGTGAAAGATCACATCGAGCATCAACAACAAGTTCTCCAACTTTTAAAGGATAATGCCGCTTTGGTGCAAAATCGAATGAAACAACACACATATCAACATCGCTGTGAAAGAAGCTTTGATGTAGGCATTTGGGTATTTTTACGGCTACATCTTAAGCAAGCTATTTATGAGAAGGAAATGTTGGCAATGCTACATGCACTTAAGAAATGGTGACCTTACCTAATGGGAAGACACTTCAAGGTAAAATGGATCATGATAGTCTTAAATACTTTTTAGAACAAGGATTATATTTAGAATAACAAAAAAAATGGGTCACAAATATGTTGGGTTATGACTTTGAAATCATCTACAAAAAAGGGAAGCGAAATGTATTTGCAGATGCACTCTCCAGAAAGGATGAGGATGTGGAAGCATTGTTTTGTGTTATTTATATTATCCACCGAAATTGGATAAATGAAGCAAGGGATGAATGGAGGAAGGATGAAGAAGTGTGGCTACTCATTCAAAAGTTGCAGAAGATCCTAGTTCAAACAATATTACTAGAACTTGACGAGGAAGGAAAAACCATATTGGAACCTAGAGCAGTCACAGAAACAAGAACCCAACGTCTACAAAATCGATCAATTTCAAGTATCTCATCAAATGGAAGAACTTACCCACTAAAGATTCCACATGGGAGGATAAGGATTTTATACAGAAGCATCAAGAACTACTTAAGCATTGAGGACAACACTTTTTGAAAGAGAGGGGCATGTTAGGTCCCTATACTACTAGTGTAACCCCTTATTGTTATTAGTACAACCCCCTTATTATATTTTTGTGCCCATGTAGTCCCCATATTGTTATTATTGTGCCCCATACAAGCCCACTATTGTTATTATTATGCCCTTACATTATTGTTGTTATGTTGGCTCTAATTATATTATGACCCCTTAGACTCCTATATATAAAAGGAGGTCTTATCATTTATATCATCCAAGAATTATTCATTTGTGTAATGTAAAGGAGGTTTCCCCCTCGAAGAGGCTTATTTTGAAGGCATTTATCCATCTTTTCTACGTTTTTGTGAGCTAGTTTCATAACATTTGGTATCAAAGCTTTGCATTCTAGGGTTTTGCTGCTCCAAACAGGTCATCGTGGCATTTTCGCTATAACATTTTTTATGAGATGTTTCAAAAGCTAAAAAAGAAAACCCATTTGAGATGACATCTCGCTACACCTCAGGTCCGAATTTCAGATATCTTATCACTCTATTTTTAAAGATATGATCTGAGGACGTTAGGGTTTTTGCAAGCTCCATAATTCCATCTCAAATAGGTCATCGTGGAATTTTCTCTATAATTGTTTTTCTACAAACTTTCGGACTCTAAAATTAAAATCCACTTGAGTCGAAAACTTGGTGAAGTTCAAGCCTGAATTTTAGATATTGTTTTGTTATATTTTCGGAGATACAATCCAAGACATTTAGGGTTTCTGCAGGATCCCGAATTACATCCTAAATAAGTGACCTTGGGAAAATTGTCACAACTTTCTCTTTGGGAATCAGATTGAAATTTTGTAAGAAGTTACAGAAATAGGATGGACTATAGTTTCTTTGTATCAGTTTCAGGTCCTAAAGGAGTGAGTTTGTAGATATCTCCATTGGCTAGAAAGTTGAGGGTTTCCATAATATCTTCTATGAATCCCCTCAATAGTACTACTTTTAAGGAGTCTTGGTCTAGAGTGCAATTATATGCCCTTTTAACTTGGATAGTATCTTCTTCCCGATCCAAAAATTTTCTTGAATTCTTTGAAAAAAAATCTCCATTACATAGGACCTTTTATTGACACATATTTGCATGTGAAATCATGATAAATGTGAATTTTTAAACAACCACTTCAGCAAACCATCAAGATGAAACAATAAATAATAATCATGAAGTGCACATAACATACGTTATGATAACAAAGTTTGTCCATTATGAATTACATCTACGAGCCCTAGGTCAAGAGTGGGAGGTCTTTCATTAGTCTTTGCAAGAAGATGATGAGTACATGATGCAATCTTTGTCAATACAAGGATGAAACTCTTATCTAGAGTGGCATGTCTCTCCCAAGAGATGTTCTCTCCTACTATAACTCTCACTCACAACAGGTTCTCTTTCAACATGAAAAGGAATAATCTCTCACATAACGTGGCATAATAATGATCCTCTCACACAAGGTGGCATAAATGGACCCCTCTTGAATCTGATGATGAGATCCAAGCATACTCATCATCATCACTTATATCTTAGCAAAAATCAAATGAGCACATAATAAAAAATACACCTTATACCTCCAAGTCTTAGGACGACCTAAAAATTGGCTACTCGGTTGAAGAAACGACCCTCGCCATCATGTTCCTTATGAAAAATCATGTAATTTGAGTATAAACATGACCCTTTTCTATCATGGTCAAATTTGGGCTCCCCGGGAATATTTTAAATTCCTCAAAATATTCTCTACTAGACATGGGCAAAAAAATCCGCTACTCAAATGAAGAAATGGATTGCACCAATAGAGTCCTGGTTAAAAATTGGGTTAGATGAATATAAGCTCGACATGTTTCTAACACTATCAAAATTATGCCCCTAAGGAATCTTTAAGATTCCTTAAAGATTCTACATAAGGAATATTTTGTGGAATATTTTAAGGAATATTCCTCTAGAATATTCTCTTCTTGAAAATTGTGCCCCGCCTGTATTGGGTTCCACACGCCTCCTACTCATGGTTCTTCGGTTTTGATCCGTTCATCCAGTTGAATGGTTAAATTTGGGATTTTATATATTTTAACGAGTGGATTTAGAAATGCAAAGGCATGTGGGTTGTTGGTGGTCAACCAAATTAATTGGGGTAGGCCCAGGTTCAAACCCCATGCCCTTCCCTAAAATGGCTTGTTTTTATGTTTTGTTAGTAGTTTGATTTTTTTAAATGGCGTGTGGTGTTTAAATTTGGTTGGCGGTTCTATATGGTATGGGGTCACCTGTTGTGTGGGTTCAAATCCTATCAACCCTAGTATATAGTGGTTGTCATATGGTGTTGGCCATTGGCTCGTTATATAGTGGTGGGTGGGGTCCGTTGGCCCTACCATACAGATATATATATATATATATATATATATATATATATATATATATAATAATATTATATATATATATATAATAATATATATATATATATATATATAGATACACAAAATAGGGGTGGTGGGCCATCACCCTTTGCCAACCACCCCTATTTATAATAACAACCAAAATCCCTCCACTAGATTTTTAGGGGTTACTGGAAAAATTAAATAGGTGACAATTTGGTCAGTTCTAGTTGCCAATAATTTCTAAAGTGTTGCTTTGTTAGTTGCATCCAATTTTAACAGATTCTGTTAGATTTAGTTGGTCTGCCAGATTTGGTGAGCCTCCAACTTTCATTGGCAAGAAAAGTGCTTGTATTTTTATATGAAATTTGATTGTGAATATCTTGCACATGAAAAGTCAGATTTGAGTATCCTCTACATCATTGGACTTAGGATAATGAGCTCTACGTTCTAGTTCTAGTTTTAATGAAATCCAAAGACTTTGATTTTTTAGCCTTTTTGAAGCCACCTGGTTCATTCCTCCCCGTTGAGGAGATTTTGGTCCTCCAAAAGCATAAACGTGATTTTAGTTTGTTGTAATCCCTTATCTACACAAAAAGTTTCCTAACAAGCCACACTTCCTTCTCGTTCACCTTTGTACCTTGGAGCCATAAGTGATAAACTGACACATATATCCTATGAAAACCTATAATAAAACTTGCAAAACAAATGTTCTTTTACAAGACCAAACATGGCCTAGAAAAACCTCATACTTGCCAAGAGTTTATAACATACTCATGGTCAAGTTTACATCAAAATCATAACACAAACCATATCCCAAGCTATTGATTATAAGGCCAAAAATTATCACTATGTTGCATTCATAAGTGATGTAAAATACTTCATCACTTTTACAATCATTTTGCAACATATGATTTACAAAATGTGGACATGCTCAAAAAGATGTTTTAATGCCACAATCTTTCACTCAACAAGGTGAATGGGTCTTCTTCCTGTAACCAATTCTCTTGTTGAACTGGCTCACTAACTAGTTCCTTCGCATGCGATTTTTCCTTCTTAAGATGTTGCTTTGGATGGAACCTCCAACATGTGGCTCTCTAATGTAAACCTTTGTTGAAACGGTTGCAAAATTTCTTCTTCTTCCAAACTTTCCTCACCTTCTTCCTTCCTTAATGTGGAGAAGGGTACTCATGTCTCATCCTCTTCCTTGCTGCCATTCTTTTCCTACAATTAGTAGTGACATGGTTATACAAGCCACAAAAAGTACATGGTTTTCTATGCCATAAGTTTTTCTCATCATTATTAATATGATTGTAATCAAAAGGAACATTAGAATATGGAGACATTTTATACCTTGCTTGGTTGTCTCTGGTGCAAGCCTGGGATGCCATAACTCTTCCTATGTAATGTGCATTATCATGGGAAGATTGTGAAATGCTCTCAACACCCTCTCTTGTCAATGGTTTTGGTAATAACTTGGATTATTTGTCTAAAGAACCCCTTGTTGTTGCTTCCTTCAAGCACTGTCCTTCAATGTACCCCAATCCTACGAATTGAGGCTTTTGTACAACCTCCAACAGCTGAGTAACTCCTTGGCCATTAATAAGAATTCCTCCTCCTTTCTTGGTGAGGAGTCTCGTGCCCATTCCTAAAATAGGTATCTCAATGCTTCCAACATAAATAACATCATGTGAAAATGAAACTAAATAATTACCAAGATTTTTTACCTCAGTTGTTGATCCTGAAGCGGGTGATGATAGCTTCATTAAGCCTTCATTGGACTTCAACTTTTCCAATGCCTCTTTCATGGCTCATAATTGAAGCTGTAATCGTTGTTTCTCCTCTTCTACTTCTTGCAGAAGTCTCCTCAATTCAGCATTCTCAGCTCGAAGGATTTCATTTATCTCTTTATTTGAATGATGAGAAGAAGATGAAGAAGAAGAATATCCACCTGAAGATGGGATGTGTTAGCCCTGAGGTGTAGTGTTGCTATTTTGAAGGCTAAAGGAAGGAAATGGTATGTTTTGTTGTCATGGAAAGGTTCCTACACGGTCCATCACCCCAATTTCCTCACTCTTCCACTCCCATTCATGTCCATTCATGTCCTACACTGACTCTCACATCATAGAAAAACCCACCTTCGTCGTGGCCCTATGTAAATTAAACCATTTTTGCCCTGAAAACCTTACCTTTCCACCCATATGTGCCCTTTTCACTTTTCTCGAGATCATCTCGTACCTTCGTGTCCACCGTCATCGATATTCCCACTGATCAGACGGTCCGCACTTCACTCGACCAATGAGATATGCTCGATCAATCCTCATCGTTATAGCATTCTTGCTAGATCTAACGGTTATCACGCATATCGCTCGGGCAACAAGCGAGAGGGATACCTGCTTGAACAGGGCGGTTTCCTCTCTCTCCTTCGCTGCTACGCGGCACCCAATGAATGGAATCGGGCAGGCTCTGACCTTTACTTCTTACCGCCCGATTGACGCCTAATAGAAACCATTTCTGCTCAAATGAAACCACTCCCAGGTGTTATCTTTCAAGCACTTCCTTCGCCCGATAGCCATTCGATCTACCCATCCAAGATATGACGGCTCGAACTTATTCCACTTTGCCATGACTTCAGGCCTTTGGTGATTGTTCTCCTTTGTCCATCTCTCCCAATCCAACGACCTTCGTTCATGATCACCTTGATTCATCCTCTGCCGCCCAACCAGCATCCCGACCATCGATTCACGCCATCCAACAACCCATGTGCCCCCATACCCCACTTCCCAACAGTCACCTGAGGAGGAAAGTTGTTGGATTTGTCAGTGTTTGTAACAGTCGAACAATTGAACTGAAATAACAGAATACATGGCCAAAAGGGGAAAAACAGCAGCATGATGCAGTCAAACCAATAGAAATGGTCATGGAACACTGCTGGCATGAGCGAGCCACCTGACAGCACGATGAAATTACCAGAATTTGGTTACTGTGTCTATTAGGACAAGAGCCCTTTGAGCTCATGTTTGTCTAGTTATGGCATCAAGTAGTTAGAAGACAAAGGGGATAGATTAAGACATCTTGAACCTCAGAGAGCCTGAGAGCATTGTAAAAAGCCTATAAATGGCTAAAAGTCAGAAAAAACAAGGGTTCAACTTTTGGAGACTGTGGATACTTTTTTCCTCCTAGTGTCTCATCTTCATTCCAGTAATACAATCTTCTTTTGTTGTTATATGTTCAATTGCCATCTTCTCCTCTGTTCTGAGCTTGCACATGAATAGGTTATTCATGTTTTCTTCTATGTCTAATGCCAGATAACTATCATCTTATCTCTACATTGATAAATTAGAGTTGTAAGCTTCGTTTACTCTCTGTAGATAGCCGTTCATATGTTTTTATGTATGTATCTACTGGTATAGTTAGGATTCTCCACCTATTCACTGAATCTATAAACTATTGAGCATTAGTGGTTTAAAGCCTTGTCAAGCTAAGGGTTTTCATGCATGTCTGGAGTGAAAACAGAGTTGAAACAATGATCTAGCTTGATCCAAACCATAATCCATTCCAATAGTTTAGAGAATAATTTTGAAGATTTAATTGTTACCAGGCATCTCCAAGCTACAACCTAGGAGAGTTTCCTGGAGTGATAACATAATTGGCACCACTGCCGGGGAGAGGATATTGAAGCTCAGCTTCCCTTGGGGATGACACAAATCCAACTTTGATGATAGATAAAGTCTGGACACTATTTGGGTTGTAATCATCTATCTGGTGACTCTACTAGAGGACGAACCTCTTGGCGACTCCACTCCATAGTTTTGGCTTAGTTTGTGAGGCATACTCGAAGAAATTCTTAGAAGCCATAGGCTGACCCAGTACCTGACCTTGAAAGAATCATCAAAGAAAGAAAGGCATTGTGGAAAGGAGCACCAAGATCAAGTTTTTCTAAACAATACTCTATATCTCTTCAAGAAATCCTATAATATAACAAATACATGTTGACAGTATAGCTTCTAATTCTAGCAGTGAAGAAAAAATATTAGAGATCAATAGAGCTCCTTATTCTTTAGGTTCTTCTTTTGTTGTAAGCCCAAAGGAAACCTCTCCTCCTATCCATCAGACTCCTCTAGTCCGATCAATCACTCCTCAACCCTCTGTCATTCAGACTTCCAGTACCCTTATAGCCACCATAGCTATGGCAAGACCACAAGCACCTACCAAAATGGAAAGAGTCATAGTTGCTAGGTATGGACCTCTAGTACTGCCCACTCCTTTGAATGCCATTACTACTGGAGAATATCAAAAGTATATGCCTAAGTTCACTGGGACTGAAGGTGTTACAGCTGAGGAACATCTTGAATCATTCTATAGCTATGCTGATAACCTGGACATTAGTGAAGATGATGTATGGATGAGATTCTTTGTCCAAATTCTATATGGCGAGGCTAGAAAATGGTTCAGAGAACTGACCCCAAGGTCTATAGCAGATATTGGGCTTTAGATGATGCATTCCTAAAACATTGGGGGGATAAGAAGGATCTACTTTACTACCACATTGAGTTTGGGAACTTAAAAAGGGAAAATGGCGAGTTGTTGTCTGATTTTAATAAGAGGTTTAACCATATGTACAACAAGATACCAGCTGAAGTAAAACCCACCACTACCTTTGCTAAACTCACCTATGCCAGTGCTTTTGATTCTTACTTCTATCTACTATTGAGGGAGAGATGATGTGCTACCTTGGCTGATATGCAGGATGTAGCCTTGGAAGTAGAATCAAACATCATGGTTGTAGAGAAGCTCAAGGGGAATGTTGATAGGAGGAGACAAAGGGGCGAATCTTCATCATCTTCAGATCCCAAGGTAGATAAAATGACCAAGATGATAGAGTCATTAGCCTCTGAAATCTCCAAATTAAAGGTTGAGTAGCACCATAGGAAAGGAAGAGTCCCTAATACCTTTGCTCCTAGAAATTCAAATCCATATAGAAGAGCTAATGAGTAGTTGCAGATTCTGCAAAAAAGCAAAGATGCCAATGAAGACCCCTTTCCAGAATGTAGTCATGGAAGAAGAGTAGTTTGAAGAAGATGATGAGATCCATTATATGGAAGACAAAGCCAGTGCCTCCTTTTTGACCTTAGTTGCCTATGAAAAATCATTATTCAATGACTAGATGAGCCAAGAGTGGGATGGTGAAGCTGTTCTGCAAACTGATGGTTGGCACAAATATGATCTGAGGTCGAAGATGAATAATGCCAAGGAAACTCATGTTCAGAGAGTTGTTGTCCCTTCAATACAGCAAGCTAATAAGCAGAAACGACCGACAGTTGATCTCACCATCCTCAAAGCTCCAGCTCACAAGGTAAGAGGCCTTGACAAGTCTCCTTCTCCTTTCAATTTTCAATCAGAAATTCAGAAGCTAATAATGCCTATGCCTCTAATGGAATTAGTGAAGAATGAGTCCTTCAAGAGATATATCCTTGATGCCCTTGAGCCTAATGCTATCCAAGCCTCCACTGACTATGTAAATCTATAAGATGACAAACCTGCTATTACTCTCAGCCCAATGATTGAAAATTGTGATGACAACTCCCCATCATTCTACGTCTCTTTGACTATTCATGATAAGATCCTTCATAACTGCCTTCTTGACACAGGAGCTAGCCATAATCTAATGCCCAAGGCTGTCATGGATGATTTGGGTCTTGACATTACCAAGCCTTATCATGACCTATTTTCTTTTGACTCTAGAAAGGTGAAATGTTTGGGATTAATCAAAGACCTAGCCATCACCTTGTCTTAGTTGACCATGAAATGCATGATGATGGATATTGTGGTAGCAGATGTACCCCCCAAGTTTGGCATGTTTCTTTCCAGAGATTGGATCAAGAGATTAGGTGGAACATTGCAAAATGAGTTGTCCTATGCTACTGTCCCATTTTTTGGAGGTGAGAGTAGGAGATTATACAGAGACGCTCAGTTGGCTTATATCATCAGTGATGAAAAAAATCCCACTAATCATCCCATATATGTTGTCAACACTGATTTTAGAGCCTGTATTCTTCAGATTGAAGAATCCCAGTTGGCCTCCATGCAACTTAGGAAACCGGTTTGCCAGATCACAGAGGAAGAAGGCCCACAAATTTGGGACATGTTCTTTGATGGAGCTTGCTCTAATGAAGCTGCAGGGGTAGGTGTAGTCCTTATGTCCCCCACACGAGAATGCATTCATTTATCTTTCAAGTTAACTTTTCAGGTCACAAACAACATAGTAGAGTACAAAGCCTTGATATTGGGCTTAAACACTGCTAAAGAAATGGGCATCAAAGGTCTGAAGGTGTTTGGAGATGCAGAGCTTATCATTCAGCAAATGAACAAAACTTTCCAAGCAAAGCATCCAAGGTCGAAAGCATACAAAGATGAGGTATGGAAGCTCAAGGGTTCTTTTAATAATTTCATCATTTCTTACATCCCTAGAATGAAGAACCAACTTGTTGATTCCCTTGTTGTGTCTACTAGCACGTTTATCCCTCCTTTGCCTCCTAGATTAACTTATGAAGTTCAGGTGAAATATAGACCATCTCTGCCTGACAATGTCAAATATTGGAAAGTTTTTGAAGATGATGATGAAATTAATAGGTTTTTACAAGTCATTGATGAATTTTCTGAAATGCACATTGACCAAGAAGATGAAACCATTGAAGAGTGCAACCAGTCCAAGCTAAAGGATAAAATTGGTCAGGATAACATTGTTTAGCTGCCTAATAACCATATACCCAAAGGATTGGTGCCCCTAGAGAAGTTGTTTGATCATAATGATGTACCTTATAAGCCTGCCAAAAAAGAAAATTAGTTTGCAGTTCATAGACATAATGTAGGGAGTCCAGACCATCCAAATTACATAAATCTATCCACCCACTTGTCTTTTGTCCAAAGTTCTGAGTATTGCACTTTAATGAAACAATTTGTTGATGTTTTTGCTTGGTAGTACAGTGATCTTAAGACCTATGACACCAACATCATTCAGCATAAGATTCCATTGGAGAAGAACACCATCACTTTTAAGCAGAAGTTAAGACCTATCGGCCATTTCTTACTGCCTTTGATTGAAAAGGAAATTAAGAAGTTGTTGGATGCCAGGATCATAGTTCCCATAAGGTATTCAAAGTGGATAGCTAACCTTGTGATAGTAAGAAAGAAGAATGGAGAAATCAGGCTTTGTGTTGACTTTAGGAATCTGAACAAATTCTCTAGAAAAGACAGCTACCTGCTACCTAAGATGGAACACTTGCTACAAAAAGTTTCAGGGGCTAGAGTCATGCCTTTCTTAGATGGATTTTTAGGTTACAATTAGATTATTGTACATCTAGAAGATCAGGAAAATACCATCGTCACTACTCCCTGGGGCACTTTCATGTACTCCAAGATGCCTTTTGGACTGATGAATGCTAGGGCTACTTTTCAAAGGGCCATGGACATAGCCTTTGTGGGAGAGAAGAACAAGTTTTTCCTTATTTACCTTGACGACATAACAATCTTTTCTAGTAGTCACAAGGACCATTTGCAGCATTTGAAGAAGGTATTTCTAAAGTGCAAATGGTTTGGAATTTCTGTGAACCCAAAAAAGCCACAATTTGCTCTAGAAGAAGACAAACTTCTAGGACATATTGTTTCTGCTGAAGCTGTGAAGATCGATCCAGCAAGAGTTCAAGCAATTTAGACATTGTCCATCCCAAGGTCGAAAAGGGACATTCAATCTTTCCTGGGTAAGATCAACTTTGTTAGGAGGTTTATTCCAAAATTTGTAGAGCTAGTGAAGCACATCACTTCCATGCTAAAGAAAGGATCAGAAATAAAATGGACAAATGCAGCAAGAAGCTCTTTTGGAGCCATCAAACAAGCTATCATGGAAGCTCCCACTCTAATCAACCTAGACTATACCAGGGAGTTTTATATCTTCTCTTTTTCCTCTTACGATACACTTGCAGCAGTTCTATTATAGAAAAATGATAAAGGTGTAGAGCACCCTGTGGCCTTTTTCAGCCAAACTCTGACGGGATGTTGAACTAAGGTATGACATTATTGAAAACCAAGCTTATGCTCTCATAAAATCTTTAAAGGCATTCAGAATTTATATTCTGCACTCCAAAGTGGTTGTGTATGTACCTTCAGCCTCAGTAAAAGATGTCCTAACTCAGCCAGATATTGATGGAAAGAGAGCTAAATGGATTGCAAAATTCATAGAGTTCAACATTTAGGTGAATCCCACTAAGCTTGTCAAAGGAAATGGCTTGGCTAAGCTTATGGCTAAGGAAAATTGTAGTTTGTTAGACATCAATTGCATGGGTTCAAATTCAGATGGTGAGCAGACAGAGGAAGCAGCAGAAGAGCAAGAGCAGAATCAGTCTTTGGCTGAAAATATAGCCACCTGTGAATGGTATTCTAGTGTAGTTCATTTTTTGCAGAAGCTAGAAGTCCCTCCAGGGCTTAGCTCAAGTCAAGCCCGGGCCGTTAAGCCCAGATCAGCCAAATTCTGCATTAATAAAAACCTGCTTTATTGGAGAGACCCATCATGGATCCTCTTGAGATGTCTAGACAAAGGACAATCTATGGAAGTCATGCACCAGTTCCATTCTAGCATCTGTGGAGGGCATCATTATTGGAAAACCATACCCCACAAGATCCTGAGAGTTGGGTATTATTCGCTTACTCTGTTTTCTGATGTATTTTCTTTTGTGAGGTCTTGTGACAAATGTTAGAGGTTTACAGGAAGACAACAACTAAAATCTCTGCCCTTGAAGCCAGTACACACCAATGGTCCCTTTTAGCAGTGGGGCTTGGACTTTATAGATGAGATCAATCCACATTCTAGTGGCCAGCACAAATGGATCCTGGAAGCCACTAATTATTTCACCAAATGGATTGAGGCTATACCCACTAAGAATGTTAATCATCAGGTTGTCATAAAGTTCTTGAATGAGAATATTTTCACTAGATTTGGCTGCCCCACCAAACTAGTCATTGATAATGCAACAACTTTCAGGGCAAAAGAATTGGTGGACATGTATGAATCCATGGCCATTCAATTAGTGCATTCTACCTCATATTATCCTCAAGGCAATGGTGTAGCAGAATCATCTGACAAGAGTCTTGTAAGGATAATCAAAAAGCTGTTGGAGGACAACAAAAGGAGCTGGGATTCCAAGTTGAAGTTTTCATTATGGGCTGACAGAGTTACCAACAAGAAGTCCATAGGAAATTCCCCATTTAAGCTGGTTTATGGCACTGATGTTGTTTTTCCTATCCTGCTGATTCTCCCTGTGGCCATATTATTGCAAGAAGAACAAGATGAAGAGAATGACATGGCAAGGAGGATGAGTAACTTGGTTGAATTACAACAGATCATAGAACAACTGGTTGAGAATTCAATAATTCATCACAAGAAGATCAAATAAGCCTTTGATAAAAAGGAAAAAATGGACAGTTTTCAGGTTGGTGATTGGGTTCTCAAATTGGATGCACTAAAGGAAAAGAAGGGAAACCATGGCAAATTTAATGCCTTATGGACAGGACCGTTTGTCATTTCTCAAGTTCAGATGAACAATACTTTCATTCTGCACAATTTAGAGGGGGGAGGTGTTTTTGATGGCCCAGTCAATGGGCGGTTTTTGAAACTTTACTTCAAATGAGGCTTTAAGGCCTTAATATTGTAATAGGTTTTTCAGTTTTGTTTTTATGCAAATAAACTCCATGCCCAATGGAACACTAAGAGATATGTTTGTTTTGGTTGTTACTAGAAAGGCAGTAGTCTGTAGTTCTTGAAATCTCACAAGGAGGCTTTCATCCCCAGAAGGAGCCAGTGTTATCCCTGAGGTGAAGTGCTGCTATTTTCAAGGCTAAAGGAAGAAAATGGTATTATTTACTATCATGGAAAGGTTCCCACACGGTCCATCACCCCACTTTCTTCACTCTTCCACTCCCATTCATGTCCATTCATGTCCTAACCCGACTCTCACATCATAACGAAACCCACTTTCGCCTTGGCCCTACTTAAATTAACCCATTTTTGCCATGAAAACCTTACCTTTCTACCCATATGTGCCCTTTGCACATTTCTCGAGGTCATCTTATACCTTCGTGTCCCCTGCCATCGATCTTCCCACTGATCGGGTAGTCCGCACTTCACCCGACCGACAAGATATGCTCAATCAATCCTCGTCGTTAGATCATTCCCGCCAGATCTAATGGCTATCGTACATATCGCTTGGGCAACAAACAAGAGGGATACCCGCCCGATAAGGGCAATTTCCTCTCTCTCCTCCGTTGCTATGTGGCGCTCGATGAATGGAATGGGGTGAGCTTCGACCTTTACCACTTACTGCTCGATAGAAACCATTTCTGCTCAAATGAAACCGCTCCTGGGCATTATCTTTCGAGCACCTCCTCCGCCCGATAGTTGTTCGATCTACCCATCCATGATCTGACAGCTCAGACTTATTCCGCTCCCACCACGACTTCAGACCTCCAGCGATTGATCTCCTCTGTCCATCTCTCCCAATCTAATGGCCTTCGTTCATGATCACCTCAGTTCATCCTCCACCACCCAACTAGCATCCCAACTGTTGATTCACACCATCCAACGACCCATGTGTCCCCGTACCCCACTTCCCATCAGTCACCAGGGGAGGAAATTTGTTGGCTCTGTCATTGTTTGTGACAGTCGGACAGTTGAACTGAAATAATGGAATACATGCCTGAAAGGGGAAATACCAGCAACACAATGCAACCAAACCAACATAAATGGTCATGGAACGTTGCTGGCACAAGTGAGCCACCTGACAGCGCGACGAAATTATCATAATTTGGTTATTGTGTCTGTTAGGACTAGAGCCCTCTAAGCTCATGTTTGTCAAGTTATGGCATCAAGTAGTTAGAAGACAGAGGGGATATATTAAGACATCTCGAGCCTCAAAGAGCCCGAGAGGATTGTAAAAAGCCTATAAATGGCTAAAAGTTAGAAAAAAAAAGGGTTCAACTTTTGGAGACTGTGGATACTCTGTTCCTCCATTTGTCTCATCTTCATTCCAGTAATACAAGCTTCTTTTGTTATTATATGTTAAATTGCCATCTTCTCCTCTATTATGAGCTTGCACATGAATAGGTTATTCATGTTTTCTTTTGTGTCTAATGCCAGATAACTGTCATCTTATCTCTGTGTTGATAAATTAGAGTTGCAAGCTTCATTTACTCTCTATAGCTAGTCATTCATATGTGTTTATGTATGTATCTACTAGTACAGTCGGGATTCTCCACCTATTCACTGAATCTATAAACTATTGAGCATTAGTGGTCTAAAGCCTTGTCAAGCTGAGGGTGTTCATGCATGTCTGGAGTGAAGACAGAGTTGACATAGTCATTTAACTTGATCCAAACCATAATCCATTCCAATAGTTCAGAGAACAGTATTGAAGATTTATATGTTACCGAGCATCTCCGAGCTACAATCTAGGAGAGTTTCCTAGAGTGATAACAGGATGGAGCATCATCCTCTGCTCTCTCTTTCTCCTTTTCATCATTTACCACTTTCTCCTCATATTTTGCAAACAATATATCTGCCATGTTTTCCATCCTGTATAAGGCCTGATAGAGATCTTTGTTATTTTCCATTTCCCTTCTTGTTGCATGTTTAATCTCACCCATGATGATAGGCACAGTCCCTAGCAAAAGGGTCAGGTCACTCTAATACCACTTGATTTGAAAATTTTCGTGAATGCTTTCAAACAAAAATCTTCATTATACAAAACCTTTTGTTGCCGCATATTTTCATCTAAAATCGAAATGTGAATGCTTAAACAACCACTTCAAAAAACCATCAATATGAAACAAGAAACAATAATCATGAAGCACACATCATGTAGGATAACAAACAATATGATAATGAAGTTTGTCTAGTGTGGACTACGTCTCTGGGCCATGGGTCAAGAGTGAGGATGTCACTTCATTAGTCTTTGTAAGAAGATGATGAGTACATGATGCAATCTCTGTTAATATAAGGATGAAACTCTTATCTCGAGTCGCGTGTCTCTCCCAAGAGATGTTCTCCTACCAGAACTCTCACTCACAAGAGGTTCTCTTTCAACATGAAAAAGGAATAATGTCTCAGATAAAGTGGCATAATAATGATCCTCTCACACAAGGTGGCATAAATGGACCCCTCCTAATCTATTGATCCGATCCACGACATACTTGTCATCATCACTTATATCTCAACAAAAATCAACTGAGCACATAATAAAAAATACACATTATACCCCCAAAACTGAGGATGTCCTAAAAATAGGCTACTTAGATGAAGAAACGACTTGCACCATTGTGTTCCTTGGGAAAATTCATGAAATTTGAGTATAAACACAACCCCTTTTTGTCACGGTCAAATTTGAGCTCATCGAGAATCTTTTTAATTCCTCACAAGATTCTCTTCTTGACATGGGTGAAAAATCTACTACTCAGATGAAGAAATGGACTACACCATCAGAGTCCTAGCAAAAAACTGGTTCATATGAGTATAAACTTGACATGCTTTTGACACTGCCAAAATTAATCCCCTAGGGAATTTCCAAGATTCCTCAAAGATTCTCCAAGGAATATTCTATGGAATATTCCCATGGAATATTCTCTCCTAAAAAATCATGCCCTGCCTGTTCTAGGTTCAACATGCCTCCTGCTCGTAGTTCCTCCATTCTTCTCTTTCCATCAGGTCGAATGGTTAACATCAGTCTTTTATATAATTTAATAGGCAGATTTACTAATGTGAAGGCCTATGGGTCGTTGGTGTTCAACCAAATTAATTGCGGGTAGGCCCAAGCACAAACCCTTTGACCTTCCTCGAAATGGCTTGTTGTTACATTTCGTTGGTAGTTTGATATTTTTAAATGGTGCGTTGGGTTTAAATTTGGTTGGTGGTTCCATATGGTATGGGGCTCCCTGTGAGGCAGGTTGCCCAACTGGCCAGGCGGGTTCAAATCCCATCGACCTCAGTATATAGTGGTTTTCATATGGTTTTGGTCATTGGGACATTTTATAGTGGTGGGCGGGGTTTGCGAGCCTTACCACCACATATAATATATATTAATATATATATGGGTTGGTGTTGGCGGGGGGTGTGGCCCGCCAACCTATATATATATATATATATATATATATATATATATATATATATATAACAACAACCAAAATCCCTTTGTTGAATCTTTAGGGGTTGCTGGACAAATTAATTAGTTGGAAATTTGGTCAGTTCCGACACTCAATAAGTGCCAAAGTGTCGCTCCATTAGTTGTTGTCAATTCAGCGAATTTCGCGAGATTTAGCCGGTTCACCAGACTTGGTGACCCTCCAACTATAGCTCGTAAGAAAAGTACTAGTCTTTTTGACCTGAACTTTGACTATGGATATCTTCCACATACAAAGTCGAATTTGAGTGTCATCTACATCATTGGAATCAGGATGATGAGCTCTATGTTTTGGTCTTTGTTTCAATGAAATACGAAGACTTTGATTTTTTATCCTTTCAGAAGCCACCTAGATTACTTCCAAAGACTCACTTTCTCATTGAATCATTCTAAATATTTCACCTCTAATATCCCTTTCTCTATAGTAATCTCAATATTTGTTGTTGAAAGATTGTTGCATTTAATCCTAGATGGCAATGTTATTTCCTTCAAGGGTCATGAACCATCTAAGGGTTGCATCCTTTAGGGTGGATGGAAACAACTTGAGCTTCTGCTCATTGTTGGTGTAATCATAGGTCTCACAAACAACATCAAACTCAAACATGAAAGTGGTATGATCTTCTGCGATCAAAACATAGAAGTGTGGGAGCACAGTTGCGTTAATGTTTTTCATTCTTACTTCTCCATCTATTTCTCTAATGGGAAATGTTAACACTTTAGGTTGTCTATCTTCCGCCATTGTGTTGGTGGGGTGTGAAGGGTTTTCTCCTTCTGCAAACTCCTCTAAGAACCTCACTTGACCACCGAAAAGGGCCTCAAAGGTCCCTATGGATAGGACAAGAGGATCATAGTGAGCTAAAAATGGTTGGGTGCTAGTGGAAGTGGTTGTTTCTAGTAAATTTTCTTGTCTTGTCCCTAACTCTTTGAGGCATAAACAAAATAAATTTAAAAAAAGAATATTTGTTTCCTTTTTGTAGAAGATGAAATGAAATAAAGAGTAAATCAACTAAAGAAAAAGGAAGTACATACTTTGAAACTACCTCGACAATGACACCAAAAAGTTATGGCCCTCAGTATTGCAACAATAATGTTGCAACTCCTGAGGGTCTAAGCTTTAGTTATCAACCCAAGGTTCATAAAAACTTAAGAGGGGCTAGAATTTTATGTGAAACAAGCATTATTTTCTTCTCTTGTTGATCCTTATGTAGATGGGAAGAATTGAAGGTTAAATGCGTATAGACCAAGCTAACTAAGTTATGTTATAGGGAAACTAGATCTGTAGAAATGATTTGAGAAAAAAAAGGGAATCGCTCACACATATTTGCTACTGCTACTTGCAATGAAAGAAAACAAACTTTCTAAATGCCACACACTTCTATGTTGTCTGCAATAAATGGAAAAACACACTTGCTGAAATAAAATACTGAGAATCAAAAACCCTAATTTATAGAAAAAGTAGTTTTTGAAAATATTTTTATAAGGACATCTATGAGACCTCTATACTTCTAAGTTCATTATCAATGTCCTAGAGGTGTTGTAATACATCAAAGAGGTAATACCATTTATCTATTGTGAAGATGAGTGAGAAAAGAGGGATGGTTACAAGTTGTTATAAGAGTCTTTGTTTTACTATAGGAGATAGTCCAATGAGCATGTAAACTAGCTGGAATGTGAATGTAAGGTGAGGAAAAGCCATGAAAATGTTAGGAAATGATAAAATTCAACTTATCAAAGCTCAAGGAAATCTGTCTCAAGCTTATCCTTATGAAATCAATCTCTGCATGTTTCCTATAGTTGTAAAATTAGTTACACAACAAAATAGTGAACAACAAAATCTATAACAACAAGAAAAACTAAAATAAAGGAAGACTTGAAATTGCATAAGTAAGTGCTACTATTGCTAAGCACTGCATAAATAACCTATGAGAAAAAATTGTCCAAAGAACCTCCTACTTAACCATGCACAAGAACCATGAAAAATGTAACTTTCAGAATTACTAGAAAATAAACAAGTACAAAGCATAGCACTAAGAAAACTATAAGAGGGATTTGAAGCTCTTAGGGTGGGCCCAACCAAAGGATTCTTAGAGTCGTTAAAGGAGAACCGAGATAAGAGTTGGAATAAAAAATTACTTCCATTAATTGAATATTTTTCTTACATTACAGGACTACAAAACTTGCTTGAAATACAAAAGGCCTAATCTTGCTTTGTACTTCTCCCTTTTCTCTTTATCTCCTACTGGGCTACTTGAGCCTATTATTTATATGTAGAGTGCAGAGTAGCTTTCCTAAGAGGAGGGATGCATTTCCCTCCAAAAGTCCTTCAAAAGGGGATCTTGTTCCTAGTCCACCATGTAACAGTGGGAGGGGGCATTAAATTCCCTAAGCCAAATGAGTTTAGATATTCGTGCTGCGTAGAACAAGGTCCAAAAATATCTCCAATGTTGTATTTCTTGGAATTTTCTCAATATATCTTCAAATCCTACACAATAAACATGTTAAGTCGCATAAAATATGAAAACCACATTGAACTCTTCTAAGAACCCAATGAGTTAGGAAAGTATATCATTAAGTGCAAAACGTGGGTTCAAACATAGTTTTATGTGCTTATGAGTGGATAGATGATAATTATAATTTACCTATTTTGGAGGGTCATTAATCAGTAATAAGTACCGTAGGTATATTAATCCATATAGTAGATGGGATAGATAGATGTTGTATTTTTCCTAGAGTGTTCACTATTTCACCCTTGTTTCTTTGACAATTATCACATTCATCCAAAACAGTGTGAATATTCTTTTTCATACCATCCTAGAGAAATGAGTGATTGATCCTTTCATATGCTTTATGAAATCCTAAATGCCATATTAAATTAAATCTGAAATAACCATGTATTTAAGGTTGGTCTAAGGGAGAAAATATAAACAACCTTTATTTTGGAGCTCCGCATTTTTCCAAATGAAGCTACGAAATGCCTAAGAAGAGTTTTGAAGCTGGTGGATGAGTTTGGAAGTCTTGGAGTATTAGAGCCATTCTTAGCAAGCTATGGTCAACCAATCTACTATAATGATGAGAGGGAAAAAAACTACCCCTCCTCTTCATATTTTCTAGAAAGAACATCAACAACCACATCCTCTTTTACGTTTTGATATATGATCTCATAATTATAGATAAACATTTTTATGACCCATCTATGTTGCTATGCTGATAGAATCTTCTACTCCAAAAATTATTTGCGACTATGATGATCCATTTTAATCTAGAAAACATTTCCTAAGCAAGTATGTGAACCTTATGTTGACCACATGCAAAATGGCCATTATTTCTTTTTCATAAGTGGATTATTCCAATGAAAGGTCTCTCTAAAACATGTGTATTAGTAAAGGAAAAGGGGTGGCCTTCTTGCATGAGAATTGCACCAATTCCTTTACTGGAAGTTTCATGCTTCAAAACAGATTTTTTAGTGAAGTCAAGTAGGGAAGGACTAGAGTGGTGCATGTAACATCTTTAAATTTGAAAGGAAATATAAGTGGCCTCAATCCAACTAAAATAATTTTATTAAGTAAAGTTGTAAGTGAGGCCACAATTTTTCCATAGTTGTGGACAAACTTTCAAAATTAGCCCTGTTAAGCCAAGGAATCCCCCTAAACTTTTAAGGCTTTCTAGGTTGTCACTCATCCATCCTATCTTCTATTTCTTGGGGTCCACGCATACAACACCCTTACTCACAATATATCATGAGTATGCCACTTCTAAGGTGCTAAATGCATATTTCAGCCTATTCTGAAAAAGTTGATGAAACAATAATAGTAGGACCTTACCCACATGAGTGAGGTGGGATTTCCATGATTTGTTGTAAATGCAGTGTAAATGAGGATTTCATCAAAGAAGACCATGACAAAATGACATAAAAAATGTTCAAAAATGTGATTCATGAAGCTTTGGAAGTTTGAGAGAGCATTAAATAGGTTAAAATGTATGACCAATAAGTCATAATGACCTTCACGAGTATGAAAGGAAGTATTAGGAATATTAACCTCCTTAATACAAATCTAGTGATAACAAGAGAAAATATCCAGTTTGATGAAAATGTGGGCATTGGTAAGTTCATGCAAAATGTCATCAATGATAGGAATAGAAAAATTGTCCTTATTTATAATTTTCTTGAGGGTACAAAATTCAATGCACATGCACCAAGTGTCATCATTTTTGGGGACCAATACTAGTAGATAGGAATTAATGATAGGAATAGTACTATTTGTCTTTTTTTGTAATTTTTTTGAGGGTACAAAATTCATTGCACATGCACCAAGTGTCATATTTTTTTAGGACCGTGACTAGTAGAGAGGAATATGGGCTAGTACTTGGGAAAATGATTTTGGTATCTAATGATTCATAAACAAATTTCTCTATTTCATTTTTCAAAGAAATGGGTGGTGATAAGGACAAACATTAGGGGGATGCTACTAGGAATAAGTGGAATGGAATGATAATAGGAACCATGGGAAGGTGGGAGGACTTGGGGGTTTTTTAAAATTAAGTGGTTCTACACAAAGATAAACTACATGTCAGGATGAACTAGTTGGGAAGGAGTCTCACAATCTTGAATAACATGGAATTGGGTAATGATGCCAGAATGGACCATTTGAGGAGTTTTTCCATGCAATGGGAGCTTATAATGTTTGGTGAATTTGTTGGGATGCCTTTGAAAGTGTAGCAATGTTCCACTTGTTGGAAATTCATGGATAATTACTTGAAATCCATAGTGATGGGGCCTTGTTGTGTAGGTAAATCCCCTCTGCGGACAAAGGCGATCCCACTAGCCTAAACGGGGTCTAGCAACAATCGAACAACGCTAACACTCAGGTTCCTAATTGCAAAGTAAAGGCCAACGATGAGAGCCTACCTCGAATCCAACGCTTATATTCGTAGAAGGGTCGTCTCTTTCATTCATTCGCTTCAGCTTGTCACAATCCTCACGATCCTCGTGAATAGACACCTGCACATGCAAAGAACAAGACAAATATGAGCATAAAATCCAAGAAATGCAACAATGTATCAGTCAGAAAGGATACAACTCAAACATCATAATAAAGACACATGAGTGGAACCATAATGATAGTCGTCTATTATTATTGATAAACAAAAGAGAATACAACCAGGTTCTGACGTCAAATCCTCCTTTGGCTGGCTGGGTGATCAGAAACACATGCCTTGCAAATATTGTAGGGGATGGGAACAAGCCTCTCTCTCCTTGATTACTTGGACATGGATCTCCTCCTTAAAGATTTAGCCTCATAGGGATCGACAAGGCCTCTTGCAAGATGAGCTTAGCAATTCTCAGACTTTGGGGCTTAGATTTGGGAGCTTGAAAAATAGAATTACTAACTAGCTTGTCAAAGGGAAAGGAACAAGCTTATATAGAGGTAGGAGGAGTAGATAAGACCATCCACTTGATTCATGGGATTGTCCTTATCATTAGGAAGCTTCCATGAGAGGTGGAGAACTACTTCCCTCCTTGGGATATTCGAAGCCCAACTGAACTAACTCAAACTGGAATCAGTTCATGGATAGGTTAGAAGGAACCTTCAGAAGTTTGTTTCTTAAAAACTTTACCCAACTGGGTTGGCGCTAGTGTGACTCTGAGACAGAGCACCTGCTGGCGCGCCCTCTTTGGAGGATTTCCTCCATTGGTGTGAGTGATACACTGTGGAACAACGCCAATGGAGAAAGGGCTATATTTTTGGGTATTTTGAAGAAGGTGTCTTCAGGGCATATGAAGTACATACTCTAAGGGATACAATGCAGGTGTTTTCAAGTTATGTCACTTCTCACAGGTCCCGGAATAGGTCCTCCAATGTACGGGAGAAGGGGTAACAGGGACGGTGACAAAATACTGTGTAACAGATGCCCCCTAAAGCATGAAGCCCGATAGAGAGGGGTGAAGTGCTTTACAAGAACATGGTCGACTGAAAACACGGCCGCCGGAGAACCTGCACGAAGTACAACTGATATCTCAAATACATGATGTACATGGTATGGGCGCAGCGATCCATAGCAGAGTACATAAAAATATGGATCCCAGGTATGGACGCAGCCATCCGATGAGGATCGATGAAATAGACTCAGGCATGGTCGCAGCCATCCAGCGAATGAGTCATGTAGTGATTACAATAATCCACAAAATGCAACCTGGATCTCAACAGACAAAATCCAGGGTCTTGCGCTCCAACTCGACCCGAACAAAGTACAAGTTCAAGCATGCAAATATAGGAGTCGAAGTCGAACATGCGAGAACATCGTCTGATTACCAGTCAATGATGAAAACTGTTAACAGACGCTAGAGGTACCACCAATAATGACAATGGTCCTCAAGGTACTATAGGTACAATCCACAGTGTGCGAATCAGTGAGCCGGTGTCAAACACCCGTAGAATCATCTGATCGGAGGCCAATGATGAAAACCTCACGTCGAATACGAAGAACCTACCATTAAGGCATGAAGGCTCCAAGGTACCTGAAGGGAGTCTCTAAGTCAACCTCCTGGATAATGAGCTGAAGTCGACAGGAAGCAACCTTGATCAAAGGTGGGCCATAATGTTTCCCACATCATCGACACGAGACAGAGAAGGATAAAATGTTTTGTGTGAATTATCAGAGGGAGGTTGAGTATTCTGCAGAGGTCAACTTCTCTTGAACATATCGGCGGCACGACAGTGGACTTGGCAGTATTTGACATCAAATGATCAGGGGTCATGGTGACAAGGCGACGAGCAGATGAATGGTCAAACAAGATAACCCAAACCCATGGAGGCAAGTGTGAAACAAGATGAGATATACCCACCCAGACACGAATGCAGACAAGTGCCATGTTCAAGAGCGACATACTGTTGACACGACGATGATTACGGTTCCTTTATTCCCCCACCATTTCTGGCAAGTACCCCGGTTACTTTTGGATGGCAAGCTTGACGGGGATAGCATATGCTTGAGAGGCATCATCACAACGGAACCTAATGTCATTAAGTTTTAACGAGTCTGACAAAGGAAGAACTCGGCGTCTTTTCATATTTAGAGAGTTTGAAAAGATAGCGAAAAGGAAACTCCAGGGGTGTCCTTTTTCGTAAATTTGTGTCTCTCGAGTCCGAAAAGGTATAAAACCATGCTTGAAAGAACCGCTCGGTCATTACGACCGAGGAGTACTTTTCATAAGTAGTGACTCTGATCTGAAAAAGTTAAAAAGTGATCAAAACCACGTCGCTTCGTGACCGTTAATGAACCGGAAACGACAAGGGTCCAACAATCTTTTCGTTTTTACACGGTCGAAAAAGAGTTTAAAGACGACCGCCTCTTATTTACGTTTAACGAGTCAAGAGGAATAACTCAGCAATCTTTTCATCTTTAAACGGTCAGAAAAGAGCTGAAAGCAGACCTCCATTTTTATTCTCTT
>APFE030218423.1:0-20978 GCA_000404065.3 Pinus taeda | reverse complement strand
CCTTCTCGAAGAGAGCTCTTTCGAACTCATTATTTTTCAGACCCTTGGCCTTTACTCTCATCTACCACCACATTACATGGAGGAAACGTAGGTGGAATGGCATGTGCTTTGTCTGAAGTGGAATTTCTTATCATTCTATTGTTAACTTTGCAGACTCACATCCTACTCCTTCCTCACCTGAGGAGTTAGATGGAGATGTGGCTCCAGCCTGGACCCTCGATTCAACTTCAGCTCAAGATTTCTTAGATACAATTTTACCATCTGAGGAAGCAATTCTTGCAGCAATAATGGGTGTTGATAGACCATGGGATTATTTACATCATCATTCATATTTCCTCCCTCATTTGCGAGAAATTGAGTCAAGTTTGTTCAATCCTTCTACTAGTGATGTTCTTACAGTTTTAAACACTTTGGCCCCAACATAGTTTTATGCTCAAGGTAACATGTCTCTCATCTCATGAACTGTACTACTAAACATCTCTAGGAATCCTAAAATAATTGAAAATGTCTTCATTGGAGCTAACTTTTCCCCTGAAGAAATTCAAATTTATATCGATCTCTTTAAATAATTTTGTAATGTGCTCACTTGGTCTTATGAGGAAATGCATGGAATTGATCCATCTATAGTCCAGCATGAGATCAAGACATATGAAAATACTAAACCTATTCAGAAAAAACTTCGCCCCGACAATCCTAGAAAAGCAGGAGCCATTAAAGCTGAAGTTGAAAAGCTCTAAAGGCGAACTTTATATACCCCGTTCCTCTAATAGAGTAGGTCTCTAATCCAATGCCCGTAGACAAAAAGCAAGGAACGATCCGAGTATGTATTGACTTTAGGGACGTAAATAAGGCTTGTTCGAAAGGAAATTATCCATGCCCTTTATTGATCAAATTATTGATGAATTTGAGGGTAATGAAATTTTTTTGTTCATGGATGGATTCTCTAGTTATAATCAAATTACTATCCATCTAGAAGATCAACACAAGAAAACCTTTATTTGTCTATGTGGTATGTTTGCATACAAAAATATGCCTTTTGGCCTCAAAAATGTTGGAGCCATTTTTCAATGGGCCATGTCTTATGCTTTTCAGACATCAAACACATTATCAAAGCATATATGGATAATTTAGCTGCTTGTTCTCGAAAGAGAGTTGATCATCCGAAGCATCTTCCGTTGGTTTTTTAGCGATGCCATTTTAGAAAATCTGGTTGAATCTGAATACGTGCGTTTTCATAGTCACATCAAGTCGGTTGTTAGGATTCATCGTATCAATGGAGGGGATTCGTGTTGATCCTTTCAAGGTTGAGGCAATACTTCAGTTTCCTCCCCCGTCTTCCATACGTCAACTTCAAAGTCTCCAAGGAAAGAAAAATTTCTTGAGGAGATTCATAGCCAGTTATGTCGATATCACAAAAGGATTTATGCATTTTCTTAAGAAAGGAGTCCCATTTTTATGGGATGATTTGGTGCAATGATCTTTTGATGCCTTGAAAAAATCATTAACCTCTACACCGTTATTGAGTCCACCTAATTATAACAGAGATTTCCTCTTGTATCTCACTATAGCAAAATCAACCAGCGGTATGGTTCTAGTTCAGGAAGATGATAACTTATCTGAGCATGTAGTCTAATATCTAAGTTGAGGCTTGGTAGGATCTGAACTACGCTATTCTCCCATCGAGAAATTGGCTTTAGAAGCTGTCCATGCTATCCAGCAGCTTCGACATTACATTCTGCTTAAAAAAAAAAATTCTCTTAGCTACCATCAATCCATTTCAGTTTGTTCTCAATAGGCGAGTCATTTGGGGAAAATATAATATATATATTGTCATTTTGAAAGAATTCGATATCGAATTCATGTTGGCTAAATCTAAGAAATATTTAATATTTGCAGAGTTAATATTAGATCTTCCTTGTGAGGAAGAAATTATTCACGAGGAAAACTTTCTTGATGGACATTTATTTATTATTTCTTCACAAGATCCTTGGTATGGGGATATCATTATATATCTCCATACTTTAAATCTTTCACTCACTTTTTCCAAATATGAGCATAGAAAGTTGTGACAACTCACTAAGAAGTATATTATTATAGGTGACACATTATATCATCGTGGGATTGATTCAATCCTTAGGTGTTGTTTAATTTTGGAAGAAGCTGAGTCAATTCTTAATGATTTCCACAGTGGAGCTTGTGGCGATCATCTATCTGGGCTTGCAACAACACAAAAAATTTTCAAGCAAGCTACTTTTGGCCTTCGATTTTCAAAGATTGTATTGAAGCGGTCAAAATATGACATTCTTGTCAAGTCCATACTTGGAAAATGCGCACACATCTAGGTCCGATTTTCCCTGTTATCACCATCGATCCTTTCACAAAGTGGGTCATTGATTTTACTACTTGTAATCTGCCTTCGACAGGAAATCACAAGTACATCATTGTGGCCGTAGATTACCTTACGAAATGGGCTAAGGCCATGCCTACTTTTAAAAACAACAGTGAAACAATGGCCTTGTTTCTGTTCAATCAAGCTATTTTACAATTTGGTATTGCTAAAGATATTGTCACTGATCATGGAAATCATTTCCAAAATCAATTAATGTCTGAATTGGCTCTCAAGTTGGGTTTCCAGCGGGAGCATTCATCTTCGTATTATCCTCAGCCCAATGGGCAGGTTGAATTTGTGAACAAATCCCTTAAAATTATCCTACAAAGGACGATTAACAAAGCTCGATCCAATTGGAACATCATGTTGTAATCGACACTTTGGGCATACCGAACGTCAGTTAAGACTGCCACTGGCTTTATTCCTTTTCAACTAGTTTATGGGTTGGAATCTATCTTTCCTCTCAAATGGGAAATTCCTTCCCTTAAACTAGTTTTTGAACTTCTTCCAGAGACTTCTAGTCTCGAGGAGCGCCTTGTTCATTTGGAACTTCTTGATGAGCAATGTCGAGATGCTGCCACAATAAACAAAGCCCATAAAAAGAGGGTAAAAACTCAATACGATAAAACTTTCTGTCCTATAATTTTTTCTCAAGGTGACCTTTTCCTGATCTATGATCAAGATAAAGAAGCCTTGGGGGTAGGCAAGTTTATGTCTATGTGGTACGGTCCCTTTATAGTCAAGCAAGTTTGAAAAAGGGAGCTTATGAATTAATTTAGTTTGAAGGAAACAAGTTGGCAAAGCCCAGAAATGGGTTCTACCTTAAGAAGTACTTTGCTTAGGCTTTGGAAGAGCACTTACTTGTTTGTATATATTACATATTTGTACAAATCTATCTATCGGTTTTAGTAATGTCGATATTTTTTATCTTCTTTGGCAGGTATTGATGGACGATTTAGTATATTTAGGATTCACCGATGGTGCGAGTAGGCATACCCGGAATCTTGCTTCCATGGCTTGGGTGATTTATTATCCATCTGGTCAGTTGATGGTTTCAAGAGGAGTATGTATTGGTCCTGCTTCAAATAATATTGCAAATATGTTGCCGTTATTAATTTTCTATCCGAAGCGATAACTCTTAATATTGATTCATTATTGGTTTATTTAGACTCACAATTGGTGATATCTCAGCTGAATAACATTTATCAGGTATGAGATCCCTATTTCTATCACCAATTTCTGAGAGTACAAGTGTTGCAACAATCATTTATTTATATCACATATGTTCACATTCCACGATCAGAAAATTCCTTAGCTGATTCTATTGCTAATCAAGAATTGAACTAGCATATAAATCATTCACCAAATTAAAAAACATAAAAATAATCGAAGTATCATCTATATATATGATCATCATAAAATCTCATGTACATAGATAGAGCGTTTGTGGCCAAAATAATATACAAAAATTGGGACAAAATTCCCTACAAAATTTGGGCTTATACCCATCATCATGTCTAATCATAAGAAAGATCTAATCATTTATCTAGTGGGCTCAGGATGAGCAGCTAGAAAATAAAAAAAGACATTGGCCACATGCCAGAAGAGTCATACCCAATCTCGTGGTACTCTGACCACGTGACGCTACATCTCCTTAGGAAGGTCCTCTATGGATATCATGGGTACTTGGTGAGTCAGTCTCACCAAGTTCCTCTGAACTGCATGGAGAACTCTCTCCATCTCAGTTGCTACCCCTTCAGCATCTCTTCCATGACACCTATGTCAGGGAAATCAGTGAGGTCTCACTGGCCCCACATCTGAAATATGATCAATATATTTTGTAAATGTCCTGTCCCATCAAAAATATTTTTAAGTTCATTTATATTAAAAATCCAAAAAACCTTAAGAAATTTAAAAATTTTTACCTATGGTGCCCCATCTGCACTTGGTGGTAATACTAAATCTGGATCTCCTTGGAAATCCATCTCGGCATAGGAGTATTCATCATCTGCAATGACCTATTGATCCCACCATGTGAAAAACTCGTCATCAAAGGTCATCCTGGGGACATCACCACCCCCTAGGAATTTCATCAGCTTAGCCCATCTACCCATTCGTGGATCCCTCGGGCTGCTGATAGTCGATAATACCTTGGGTTGAAGCCCAGGTATTTTCTCAAAGAATAATGAGCATAAGATTGTGCCATATCCAAAATTCTTTGTCTAACCCTTCTGAATGGAGGTAAGTTGATTCTTCATATTGGTCAGTAGAGGTGTGCGCCAATCAAACACAGCAGTGAGACATTGCACTACTAGGCTCATAGATACTCATGAGACCTGATGTAAAGCAACATAACCATTTACCCTGGAAATGGTAAATAGTATAATTCTCAAGCACAAGCTCTCTACGTGCTTTATTGGAATCTGACTTCCAATCTTTTCAGCATGATCGGGACAGTATATGTGGACATAGTCTTCTACACTAAGACTACCCCTTATCCTGTTAGTAGAATGCACTACCTCTCCCCTTCGAGATAGACCGATAATGAAGTAAATATCTTAGATCTTGATCCTTAGGGGGATTTGATCGATCATGAATGCATCGTCTTCTGCACTCCAGTAATGTATCAACAACTCAAGAAATCATGTGTTTGCTTTCATATTTTGCATTTTAAAGAATTTTCGCAAGCCACAGCCTCTTAAACCATCCAAGGCACTTTCATCCTCCAGTACTTGGTTATCAATAGCACTATGCTCCCTTTCTCTCTAGGCAATGGTCATCCTGCCCAAAAAATATGTTTCAAACCATTAGATTTATGTTTTAATTTTTTTACTCTCGCACATAGTCATGTGTAGGGCCCTCATATATGTGGGTTACCTATATTCAACTCACGTGTACACAGAGTTGAAAATTTTGACATATTTTCCTACGGTCAAAACTTGGAAAAAACATCTAAAAAGTATCACAAATAATTAAAGGCATGATATAAAGGTTACCTAGAAATTTTGGAACGATTTGAATGGTTCAATTGGTTAGAGGAAGCTTGTTTGAGTTTGTCTCCACAGCTCCTTGCTCAAAACACAAATGACAAAACGGTAAGTTCAAAAATCTTTATATAAGTTGAAAAATAAAAATTACTTTTTCAAAAACTTGATTTTTATCTTATGGAATTTTTAACCTTTTGGTTTGGAGTGTAAAGAATGGGTTTTCTTTACAGGAAATTTTGGAGACTTATTTAAGAAATCATTTTGGTCCCATGACCACAGAACTGTCATGGCAGGTATCATTTTCTTACTGGAATATAGGTTAGGGAATACCACTTTCCACTGCATTTTGCATACTAGCCTCCATACTACGATATGATAGCCATAGGGTCAACCCCATCATGTCTTGGTTCACAAAACATTTTCACTTGCTGACTTTAAAAATCATGATGTGATGGTAGAGCCAATCTTTACATGGGAATCTTAGTTATATCCTCGCTAACATTGGTTTCCCATGCTACTATATTGAGTGGGCCCAGTAGTCCTCTTTAGTCCCACCATGAATTGTGCATTGAAGACTCATTCCCATTCTTTTGCGCTACTTTCTAGCCTTATACCCTAGAGGCTCCTTTGTGTTGAGTTGTACTGCTACATTTCATATTGACTATTTTCACCTTTTGGCCTTAAGTCGGCTTCACCTGGACTCGTGTTTAAGCCAATTTTGAGACCATGTCTTCTGCAAAATCAACCTTACAATCACTTAGCCTCTACAACTTGACATACCCTTTTACCCATGGACAGAGGATTCCTTTGAGTGTCCTTGAACATTTTCGTCTCCTTGCATTTAGCATAGGAATGTTCCCCTCCCAGGAACTAGAATGTCTGCTTTTTCGACACTCATTCTTTCCACTGCACTATAACATTATTTTATTCATTTTCAAGCTTCATATAAAAGAAAAAGACAAAAAAATTATATATTCCAAAAGAGCGAGAACGGGACATTATTTCCATATTTGATGGCAGCTAGAGTTAGTTGTGTCGCCCTTGAAAAAATCACTCAAAAACAAGTCTTTCCTCCATCAGGATGGGATTTAGTTTGACTTAGGAGAGCTTTAACCTTGTTATTGAGTTAGTACTCCTTTGATTGGTTACCTCTTCCAATCATATGGAGAATTTTCATATGCCTCCTGCGTGACAAACTTATACAAAGTTATCATATGCTACCATATAATCACAGTTAAGTCATGCTTCTGATCAAGAGAAGTAAACCTGAGTCGGCCTCTCTGCGGTGTCTCTTGATCTATTTTTCGGTCGGACATCCCTAGTTGTCAGTGTCATGTTTGTTATCACATTAGTTTTATTAGCCCTTTGCTCGTGCTAGTTTGAGAAGGTCTCCATTGACTTCTTACTATCGGGTCTTGCTCTTATCGACTATGACAAATTACTCTGAGGGCAGATCTAGAGATGCACCCTGGCCCTATTTTCATTATTGATAGGTCACCTTGTGCTCAACATCGATCAATATCATGGGTCTTTTACTGAGTGGTTTCCCTTGTGCTCAACATCAACATTCATTATCACACATTGGGATTCATGCAGTGCCTTGGTTTCCATTTGACCCTATTGGTGGATTCATCGCCTCTGTGTCAACTTTCATTATTGGTTGGTTCAAAGGGTTTTTATCATGCACTAGACACATATTGTGTATGCCGAAAACATGCTTCATCTGGGTTACTACATCTTTTTTCATCCGATTTCTTTCACATTATTGGCCTACAGGTTACACTTGCACTAGATTGATGAAGGATGCCTTAACGCCTTCCTTCTAGCAGATATTTTCACATCAACTTCAGCTCATTGCTTTGGGAAAGAGATCTAGAGTCCATTTGGCAGTACCTTAGGGTTTGCAGTCATTAGTGGCAGATTCCTTCGTTGTCAAAAGTGGAAAAACATCATTGTCTCCTGATTGATATATTCTTTCAAGTGTTCGACTACAATTCATTTATTCACACTTGTCAAATTGTACTGGGTACCTTGACTCTCATCATCATTATCTATGAGTAGCCTCACATTTGTTAACGGTATATATCAATGATCAGTAATCAAACAATTTCTCACGTGGTCAACTTCAGATTATTCATTCCCATTGTGTAAAAATGTACCACAGTGGTCAGTGAAGGCCTCGGGTTTGCATCAACATGTCTTGGTTCACTTGTAAGCTGCTCCAATTTCTGATAATTGAAACCATCCACCTTATATGTTGCAGTTCTTTACAACGACATCTTATATGCTGGAACCCGAGTTGTGGTGTACTACCATTTATTCCATCATGTTCACTTGGTACTATTTGGATCAATTTCTTGACTTCAGTGATCAACTTCATACTTCAGCGTCATTGATCAGCTCTTTATATGTGATGTACTTTCTTGATTATGATCAGGTGATCCATTATGTATTTTCAGTTCCTTTATACTTGTATGCATATTGTATCCGCTTTTGTACTTGACATGCATACATGATTTACTATTTCTGAGCATGGGTATGCCAGCCTGAGACAATGATTTCTTTCTGATCTCTTTCAATGGCTTGGCAGGCTAAATTCTGGTGAACTCCTCCTTGGTCTCAGCATGATTCCTTCTATACACTTAATACATTTTGACCATCATGTACCCCTTCTAACCTCATATATTTGGGGGCATTTATTATAGCACCATTTACCACTCTTGGTAGATCTGATGCTCTGATTATGTCCTAGGGAAATCCTTCCTTCCAAACTTGGTCCAAAATCTAAAAAAATATGTTTTATTCCCTATACGCTACTTTTCCCTGTGATAAAAGCATGTACATGTGGGTCAATAGATACCCAACCCACGTACATATGTTAAAACACTTAAAAAAGTTAAATTTCCTTAATTTTGAGTGAAGTTCACGACATTTACCAATTACTCACCTCCTATTTCCCATGGCCCAACTGTTTCCCAACTGAAAAAACTAATTTGGAGAAGTATAAATAAACCTCTAAGGGAATTCCATAAGGGAGAATATATGAGATATTGATACTATAGTGAGATTATCCCTAATCGAGTATGACGAATCCCTGTGCCTCCTGCACTCCCCAAAGCTTCAGGAAACACTTGTTTCCTTGTTATAGATATCCTTCATCTTTCTTGAGATATCCTTGTATTGGTGATGGAGGAAGATTCTGAAGGTCGAGAAAGGATGGTTCCGCTTGGAGCCAGAGAAGGACTCAGGTCGTATTTCTCCACTTGTAGCTAACTTCAATAAAAGGAATGTTGTTTTGTTTCCAATATTAAATGTGCTTATACATCAAGTTATGCTGCAATTCATTTATGAATCTTATATTGATGTATAATTTTTCATTCATTTATATGATTTAAGGTTAATATCATGAACATGCTTTAGGTTTCTGTTGCTTTATATGTTCCATTTGAATAATTTTCAGGTTTCAAGAACATCAACAGAAGCTAAGGGTTTGTAACCTACGAGATCTACCCAAATGTAAGACATCCAGGTAAGGACACTCCTGCACAGTTCAGTAGAATAATAATTTAGGTTG
Source organism: Pinus taeda (assembly GCA_000404065.3). Classification (NCBI taxonomy): domain Eukaryota; kingdom Viridiplantae; phylum Streptophyta; class Pinopsida; order Pinales; family Pinaceae; genus Pinus; species Pinus taeda. The sequence continues at coordinate 12,028 of APFE030218423.1, read as the reverse complement.
ATTTCCTAAGAATTTCTTGTTGTGGTTTGCCCTCTAGTCTATTGGGGTTCTCAACCCAAAGCCCTAGGGTGGTATCACCTGCAACACATATGACCCGCATTATTTTGTAAAAGATCACTGCATGAGAGTATAATTTCAATGGATCCATGGGGCATGTCATTGGGCAGAGGAAGACCCATGGAGATATTCTCACAACTTCTCCTGGCACAATGAACTAGTTGGCATCGCTATGGAATGGTTAGCAAAGCAGCATGAAGTAACATCCAAGAGAGCACCACCAGCAGCTAAAGCAGAGGTAAACATATCAACACGCGACAAAGGCAAGAGAAATATTGTTGATAGTGCAGAGGCAGAACAAATTTGCAAGTTCAAAGAAAACCCACTTGTACAAAAAGCATATTTGGCAATAGAGGTGAAGAGGCAACAACATGACAGAAGGAACATGCAAAGGTAGAGAGAAAAATAGAGGATGAAGGAAATAGTGAAGGAGTTCCATGAGTTGAAGGAGAAACTCCAGAAGGAACAGGAGCTACACAAACATGAGCAGGAAGCGTAGCAAGAACATGTACAATAAGGGGTGCAACATTATAAATAGATGAAATTATGCCCGTACAGGTAGTAGGCTCATTCGAATAGCTAGCACCAAGTAGATAGGGTGAGAAGTCACAGGAGCAGGACTTCACTCAAGATATTTAGAAATAACTTGAGCAAATGGATACAACTATGGAGAAGCAAGAGTTAGAGAAGGACATCAACCTCATGCCTTACCACTAAGAGGTCGACCCACCAGCTTCACTGAATCCGGAAGAAGAGAAAGTCCCAAGTGACCAAGGATATACTGAGATCCTTGGAGACAATCTAGAAGGAGAGATGCATAACATATCATTCGACAAGTTGCAGCATAGAGTTGTGCAATCACACAGAGTGTCTACTCCGGATGGTAGCACATTTCCTGCACAGTTTGAAGAATGATTGATCATGTCTGATGTGCATAAGCATACAACAACATTGGCCGATGCTACCAGAGCATGTACTGAAGCCACTATCTCGAGCGATCACTTCTTCATAGCTGAGAACAAGTGAATTGCTAAGGGTTTACACACAAACAATTAAGGAGGAGAATTGGTTACAACATCCGCCCGAGCAGAGTTGAAGAAGGCAATACTAGATGAAGTATTGTCCCTGGAGACAATCATGTGGGCGTTGTATTCCAAGTTTGGTACCATGCATAAAGTAGTTGTCCATCTGAACGATTGGTAGCAACGATGTACTAAGAGAGCATGTATTTTGTCAAACGTACATTTTTTTGTTGACTACAAACAAACATGGACAATGAGATACAAGGGAGCCCCATTACACCTGCCCAAGATGATAAAGCACAAGCAGTCAAGTTGAAGGCACGTATCCAAAATTAGATCTGGGACTTTGAACATCTCCTGCACATCATCACTAGTCTATAGGCTTCCCATGCATGGTATTTAGGATTATGGATGTTGTTGTGTGTGCACATGTGATCCCATCTATTGGGACATCACTGAGGCAAAGACAAAGGCACAAGTCTTACTTAAGATTGACTCATACTTTGATGAGTTGATGTGCATAGTGTTGGTCGCTTTAATTGCTTTCACAATTCAAACTCCACATAAATTGTCAACCCGAGGAAGTCTTTTTATTTCAAAGATAATCACGCACTGGATATGCTCAATTTCAAAAGCAGAAACAATGTTGTAGTAAAAGAAGAACACACAATTATTAATCTCACCAATCTACTGACTCACACTCTACTTAATCAAAGCTGAAGTCAATTAAGTTATAGTAGAAATAATTTCTCTGTTGCAGTTACAATCCAAACGAAGGAAGATCAATCTGCAAGGAAAGAAATCAATCAACCACAGCAGGAACAAGACCCTATTCCTTAGTTAGGAACTTCAACACCTGATGCCTGACACCTAATCACACTGTAGGAAAGGTAACTTCAAGAGATCAAGACCCTATTCCCATAAACAGGAACCTTCAGCACTTGTTCTCTTGTTTCTAATCACACTGCAGGCAAAGGAAAGCAATTAATGGGAGCAGGACCCTATTCCTTTATGCAGGAATCTTCAACACCTGCCTCCCAACATCATTCATTCATACAATCAATAGAAATGGATTTCTCAACTTCCAAGAGTGAACGCATTCAATACATGTAGCGCTAAAGAAACAGAGTATTACTAAATTGTGTAACTAGTGTCCAACAACAGAATTAAAGTGAAGTGCAAACACACAAAGATTTAAACAATTTATAGGAACCAAAGGGTGAATCTTGTGAGGAACGCGGGCCCTTTCCCTCTCACAAGATTCCCTGGGGGAAAGAATTAAATTGAAATGCTCAAAGGAAGAATTTATTCATCTGTCAAAGTAACTGATACATTACAAATGGAGACTAGCTCCAGTTCTCACACAATATTCTCCTGTAGCTTAACAACAACCGACCCCTTCTAATGATGATGTCTCCTCTTTTTAAAGAGGAGACATCTTTTACAATTTACATGAGAGCGGATCTACGTTATCTCAAATCTGTTCTCTTTCCCAAAACAGGACTATTCTGTTCTTCATAAAAAAGATACTGTTACAACAGAGACAACAAGAATGCTATCTTCAGGATAATCTAGGTAACCGTGTCTTCATGCTGCTGCTACTATTCCACAAAAAGTTCTTCCAGAATCGCAAATTACGCATGACGGAATTTGCGTGCTTGACGGCTGTTTCAGCAACTGAGTCAATTGTTTCAGCAACGGCCGCTTGTTCCTAACAACGCATATAACTTATCTGCAATCTTTGGACTTGTGTTAGCAACGATACACTTCAATTAATGATAAAATATAAGAGTATTATGGAATTAAATGTAAAATAGATTAAACATATAATAAAGAAGAGGTTTTTATATACCTTGGGATAAAGTAGATGAAAATGATAATGGAATTCTTTTTAATCATGGTTATAAGAGTAGAATGGTGTCAAAGTATATAGCAAAAATGATACATAGTGGAGTCCTAACATCCCCCCCAGCTAAAAATGTTGCATGTCCTCAGGCAACCCCTAGTCTGAATCAGAGTCTGAGTACTGGAACTGAGCATGCAAATTACTCAAGCAGTAGCTGGAGAAGGTGGCATCTGTAGGAACTCTGAATCCTCTGTTGTTCTGCAAGTATTGCCATGCCAAGGCTTCATCTCTGTCAGTCAACTGGTAATGACACTGATATTTGTCTGAAGGTAGCCATAAAATTGGAAAATGGAAATGATACCCGATCCAGTTTACTCCACAATGTTGAATGCAACCAATATAATTAGGAACCCTGGATAATGCAGCTTGAAGATTGTGAGGGCTAAAAGGGTGATAATCCTGTCTTTCTTTACATGACTGCTGCCAAAACATAACATTGGCCTTCAATGCAGCAGTACCCTTCACTCTAATGTGTTGTTGACACTTAGAAAGTGTTGAAGCCTGTAATTGCTGCATATACCTATGCATTCCTGGCTTCTGTAAGAATTCATGATATTGTGCTATGAACATGGCTGGGCTTAAAGGCTCTGGTCTGATCCACAGAAGTTTATTCTCCTCATTATGACTGCTTGCAGTGAACGCACTTTGCCAAGTGAGCTGGTTAGACAAAAATGAAACAAATGCCCTTATTTGTATATCTCCTGCAATTGGAATAAGATTGACTCTTCTATTGTCGGGAATGGCCTCATTATGAAGGTAGAGTTCGCACAGCAAACGTTGGTCACTCTCAGGGGCCTCATTAAAGGTCTCAACAAATTTCTCTGAAGTCATTAACTCATATGGTCTTCCATTTTTTATTGCTTTTAATTGAAAATAATCTAATCGTTCAGAAAGAAGGAGAGAGTAGTTTACAGAGGGTTTGCGCGTAGCCATCAACTTCTGGACTAATGAAAACATCAAGGTTATCTTTTCCTTAGATTCCTTGGCTTCCTTTTTGGAGTCCTTGAGCTGTTGCATCATTTGATCCCAACTATCCCAGTTGGCATATACATGATTCTGCCATTGTAACTTATGTTGGCGTAATATTATATCTTGTTCTCCAGCATATTGCTTCTTCCATTTGTTCATCTGTTCCAACTGATTCCATGGCAAGGTCTGTATCTTGGCATCAGAAGTAGTGGGTTGGGACATTGTTTGAATGGCTACACTGACTAACTTAGAAGGAAATACCTGCGGTGATGCTTCTGTCTGAATGGCTGCATCAACCTGCAAAGGACGAGATATCTGAGGTTCGATTTCTTTTTCTTACTTTATAGAGAGGCCTACTGGTTCTTGTGGAGCAGTAGGGCATCCCTCTTTTATTCCAGCTGATGTAGATGCCTCAGATAATTGAATTTTAACTAAATTGTAGCTTGCACCCTGGTAAATGTTGCCACACTCCTGGCACATGTATTCCTTGCATGGCTCCTTATTTTGCATTGAGGCTGCGCGTGCTAACGTATAAAGATTCAGTTCTCTATCAAAAGCATCTCGAGCCATGGTTAGTTCATTCTTGTACGCTTCCAATTCAGACTTCAGGAATTCATTCTCCTTCGATAGAGATGTCATAGTATGTAAACCCTGTGCGCTGGTTGACTCTGTTCGGGTAGTCCGTTGATGCATAGTCGTAGCTGGTTCTTGTGGGACAGCTACTGCTGATCTCCCACTATCGTCATGCTTGGTGTATTTTTGTACCACAGTGGCTGGTTCTTGTGTTTCAGCCACTGGGTAAGTGACTGGTTCTTGTGTGACAGTCACTTCTTGAGCCATAAACAATGTCGTATTATCCCGGGGCACTAGTTCTTGTGTGGAAGTGCCTCCGGATGAGACGGGTTGGGGGGTTTGAGATGGGGATAAAGGTTTTAACAGAATAGTGGCAGGGTCAGGGGAAATGGAGGTGAGTTCTGTCTCAGCAGTCATTTTCATTTTTCTTTTTGGTAGGAAGGCAACAAAATCACTGCCTTTCCTTTTATTTGAAGGGGAGGGTTCTTCTCTAGGGGAAGGGCTTTTAGAAGAAGTAAGAATTTGAAATCTAGCCCTTGTCCATTGTCTGGAGACTGAGACTGTTGGGGTTCTCTTCTTTTTATAAGTGGGTGGGGAAGGGGGTGTTAGAGAGTCGTCACTAGGGACAGAAATAGTGGGGACAGTTGACTCTGCTAAGTGGGGCGATCTCGGGGGTGGTTCAACTGGGGAATATGGGATATCATCCTGTTGTCCTTCATAAGGAATTTCCGGAGTATCATGAGAACTTTCGGGTTGTTGGGACGTTTGAGCCTGCTGAGGAATTTCAGGCAGCTGGGGAACAGGGAGTGGGACATGCAGAGGGGGATTTCGCTGAGCAAAACCCCTCTGTATCAACAACTCGCATAAACGGTGGTGGGTGAGGGATAACATTGGGAATTTAGAGCGTCTACAATAATAAGACATGTTTCTAATGCAGCCAAGCAGATAATAGGGGATATTAATCAGTCGTGCATTTCTCAAATGATTCATCAAGACAAAATCGTGATTGTACACTACCTGGTAACGCCCTTCACACGTTAAGTAGTGTTTGATGAACTCTGCCACCGATGGCCATGGTTGAGGAAGTGAGTGCAGACTAACCCCGCAGCCTCTGGGTTCCACTCGCTCATCTGGACGAAGAAATTCTTGCTGTGCATTGAGAATAACCTTCTTTCTGCTGAACCAGCGAGTACCAATAGCTGGCAACCCTGATACCTGAACTATGTCCTCCTCTGTTACTAAAATACGAACCCCTTGGACTATTGAAAAATCGCCTTAAAGGTTTTGTGCAAACTCTAAGACTTGTTCCTGGTCAAATTCACCCAATCTTTCAAAATATACTGTCCATCCCGCTTGTTGGAAAATCTGATAGACTTCGGGAAACAATTGAAGAAGATTTATGGAGCCGGGCTCATGTCTAATGACCGACCCTCCCATGGCTGTAGCTTTGAGTTATACGCAGAGGCACAGAACACAGTAAACACAGACCCTGATCGCGCTAGTTGTTGCAACAGAGGCTGCAAGGTCTAAATGATGGCGGAAATAGATATGACAAGGGACGGAAGCTTGGTTAATGCGAAGTGATTGTTCAATTTTTGGAATTCCCCCCCTACGTATGGTGTAATAATGATTGGGCGTGTGAAGATCTGTAATCATTATGAATGAAATCCTCTCTTTAATATAATTTAACTGAATTACATTAAAACCTCATACCTTACATTTTTACCTTTGTTCTAATAATTCGAAGTGTCGATTGCTTCAAAATAGCTTAATGTACATGGAAGAATCTGTAGATTTCTCTGAAGTTTAGAACAGGAGTGTAATTGGATCTGGTCAGTGCTGAATAATTTTTCACCAAAAGGATCTGAAGTATAATCGTGGAGAACCAAAAAGCTTATATAATCAACGAAGAGAAATAATGTTTTAATGATAACAGGTTGCTGAAACTGGTGTTTCAGCAACGGAAAAATGAACGATACGTTGCTGAAACAGGTGTTTCAGCAACGGGAAAAATCAGAGAAATGGGATAAATGACTTAGGTCTGTAAACAATGGGGAAAATATGTGATAGGGGATAATTTCAGCAGTAAGGGATGGGAAACACTGACTGAAGGAAAATATTTCAGGGATGGTAGGAGTGGGAATAATGGAAAAATGGAAATAATGTAGGAATGGGTATGATGGGATATTGCTAGGAAAATGGGTTAAAATGATGGGAACAAACTTCTGTGATTGAAGCTTCAGATCTTCTCATGATGAATCTGTCCTCCTTAATGAGCTTTTTCCAGAATCTGCAAGATTCAACTGTAATATGCCAATCCTTGACAGGGATTATTAGTGCTAAATCTAATCTAATATGAAAAATACAGTGCAGAAGATTAAATGCTGTGAAGAGCAGAAGACTCCCCTAGAAAAAGATAATGAATATCATTCATGCAAGCAGTCTTGAAATCCTCTTTAGAAACAGGGCGCTGATATAGACGGAGCCTATGGCCATTGACTAGTAGAGGTGTTTTAGCATCATCAATTGTTAAAAGTCTTACCGTTCCATTTGAAAAAATAGCATCTACTTCATATGGTCCAAGCCAGCGTGTACGTAGCTTACCCTAAAAATTTTCAAACCGAGAGTCATACAACAAGGCCCAATTACCTTTTTGGAACTGCTTGTGTTTGATAATTTTGTCATGCCACTTCATCCTTTGTTGCTGTATCATGTTTGTTTGATGGATGGCATCTAATCTCTTTTCATCCAACTCCAGAAGCTGCTGCAACCTAGCTATTTGCACATCAGTCAAATCAAGATTAACAGCTAAAGCAGTTCTTAAAGTTTTAATCTCAAATTCCACAGGAAAAACAACATTTTTACCATAAACCAATTCATAGGGAGAAAAACCTGTAGTGTTTCTCCAAGTAGTTCTGTAAGCCCATAATGCCTCAGGGAGCCTTTGGGACCAATCCTTCCGGTTGTCCTTCACTGTTTTAGTTAGAATGGCTTCTAAAACCTTATTTGTGCTTTCCACCTGCCCATTGGCCTGGGGGTGGTATGGTGTAGTCATTCTATGTTGAATATGATCTTTGTGAAGGGTAGATTTAAAACCATGAGAATTGAATGGAGGTCCTCCATCTGTAACTAGCTCTCTAGGAATTCCAAATCTAGTGAAGATTTCTTCAAATAAGAAATCTAGGACAGCCTCTTCATTGGCTCTAATAAGTGCTTTGGCCTCCACCCATTTAGTCATATAGTCTGTACAGACTAATATATAAGTTCCTTGATTGGATGGAGGGTTAATGGGTCCTATGAAATCCAAGGCCCATCTTTCAAATGGTTCAGAAACTACCTGGGGGTTTAATGGCATTTGGTCTCTATGATTGGGTTGACCCATTCTCTGGAAGCTGTCACAAGCCCTTACATATTTCTTTGCATTCTTAAATAATGAGGGCCAATAGTAACCCATCCTCAGAATTTTGTGTGTTGTTCTCTTATCAGCGAAATGCCCTCCACAAGGGCCATCATGACAAGCTTTCAATATGTCATACACTTCATCCTCTCTAATGCATCTTCGGATCTCCTGATCAAGCCCAGTATAGAAAAGACACCCGCTTATCCAGCTGTACCTGGCACTTTGTTGAACAATTCTTCTCTTTTCTCTGTATGACAGGTGTGATGGTAATTTTCCTGCAACCAAATAATTAGCAATATCTGCATACCATGGAGAGTGAGCAGAAACTGCAAACAAATACTCATCAGGAAAAGAATCATCTACTGGAATATCATTGTCAGTTTTTAACCGTGAAAGGAAATCAGCCACCACATTTTCTTTACCAAGCCGATCTACAATTGTGATATCAAATTCCTGCAATAATAATAGCCATCTGGTAACTCTAGCATTTGTGACAGATTTGTTCATTAAATATTTAATAGCTGAATGATCAGTGTGCACAAAAGTAGAATAACTAGTGATATAGTGTCGAAATTTATTAATGGCATAGACTACTGCAAGAAATTCTTTCTCGGTAACTGTATAATTAAGCTCAGCTGGGGTCATATTCTTACTGATAAAGTATATAGCATAAGGAAGATGATTTTCCTCTTGTCCCAAAACAGCTCCAATTGCAATGTCTGAAGCATCAGAAGATATGTGAAAAGGAAGATTCCAATCAGGCCCCCTCAAAATAGGAGCAGTAGACAACTGATGCTTGAGTTATTCAAAAGCTTTCTAACAAGAATTAGTCCACTTAAATTCAGCATTTTTCATAAGCAACACAAATAATGGAGAAGCTATTTTAGAGAAATCTTTAATAAATCTTCTGTAGTATCCAGCATGTCCTAGAAAGCTTCTTACATCAGTTTGAGTTTTAGGAACAGAAAGATTCTGAATGACCAATATTTTAGATGGATCTACCTGAATACCTTGAGATGAAATAAAATGTCCAAGCACTATTCCTTCACTCATCATCATATGGCATTTTTCAGTACTTAGGGAGAGGTGAGCTTGTATACATATTTTAAGTAATTTCTCAAGGTTTTGTAATGCATCTTCAAAAGACACACCATAAGGAGTAAAATCATCCATAAATATTTCCATAGAATCATTCAGCATATCAGAAAAAATTCCTATAATAGCTCTTTGAAAAGTTGTTGGTGCATTACATAGCCCAAATGGAAGGACTCTATAGGCAAAAGTTCCCCAGGGGTTGGTGAAAGTGGTCTTGTCTTGGTCTTGGGGTGCAATTCTTATCTAATTTTACCCATTGAATCCATCTAGAAAAGAAAATAATTTCTTCCCTGCCAGACTGTCCAACACCTGATCAATGAAGGGTAAAGGAAAGTGATCCTTTTGAGTAGCTTTGTTTAAATCTTTGTAGTCAACACATACTCTCCATTTCCCGTTTTTCTTAGGGACAATTACTAATGGGGAAACCCATTCATTGTCAGATATGGGGTATATAAATCCTGCATTAAGCAATTTTTTAAGTTCTTCCTTAACAATTTCTCGTAAATTAGGGTTCGTTCGTCTTTGGGGTTGACAAACAGGTCTGCATCCTTCTTTAATGTAAATTTGATGAGTACATAATTCAGAAGAAATACCTTTCATATCCGTGTAATCCCATGCAAATGCCTCCTTATATTCATGCAATAACTTCATTAATTGCTGTGTTTGAACATCTGTTAGGTCAGGATTTATGTTTAATGTCTTGTCGGGTTCAATTTCAACTGTTATGCTTTTAGATGAGATTATGGTTAAAGTCTGAGATGAGTCTTCAGATTCAATCTTTTCTTGTGCATCAGTTTCAAAAATTGCAGTTAATTGATTGTGTGTTTCAGCAATGATAGAAGAAGGTTTACAAATAAAATTATTAATTATCTCATCCTCTGTATTGTCTTTAAGAGTTAAAGTTTGTCCAATAGTTAGAATAGGCTGAACAACATTATCATCATAATCCATCCATATAGAATCTTCATTATTAACTATTGGTGTAGCATGAGGGTAAAGAGTAAGCTGTTTTGTTTCATAACCATTAGAAATTGTCATTGAACCGGATCTGCAACTGATAAAAGCATCAGCCATGGCCTTCCTAGAATTAAGGGATGTCCCCCCATCTTTGTTTTCTTCTGCAATACAATGAAATCAGCTGGGTATTTCCAGGATTCAACTGAAATAAGTAGATCCTCAACAACTCCTTCAGGTTTAATTGTAGAATGGTCAGCCAGCTCTAAAATGGTGGGTGTATCTTAATTGTGTTATTCAGCTGTAACAATTGTGAAGTTTCAAGAGTCATTATATTAATTGCAGCACCTAAATCTACCAGAACTCGGGGAATCATTGTTTTACCAATCTGAACTGTGACTGTAGGATGGCCGGGATCACCATATTTCACAGGAGGGGCTTTTCCGGACATTAATGCAGACAAGTCTCCCTTCACATGTACTGTAAGGGGGTCCTTGGTTTTCCTACCAGGTTTCTTAACACAAATATCCCTTAATGTTCTGGCATAAATTGGTACATCTTTTAATGCTTGTAAAAGTGGAATTTTAATATACAAGTTTTGCAATTCCCCTAGAAGATTAAAAGAAGGTGTTTCAGTTGTTCTGGTTAAAACCAAACGCTCGGGGAATGGTGGTTCTGTTATTTCAACATTCTTGTTAGGAGGTGGTTGTGCTTCTTTATGTTTCTCAGTTTTGTTTTTATCTGAATCAGAAGAAGTTATGTCATCAATAATAGGCTCTACTATTTTTCCAGATCTCAGATGAATATCATTACATTGCATAGTAGGAAATATAGATTGATTCTGAATATCAATGACTTGCACAACTTTATTATTGGGGTTAGGATTTGGTTGCACAGGTAGCTGGGGTCTCATTTGGTTATTTGGCGGAGCATTTGATGGCAGAGGGAGTGGTTGTTGGAATTGAGGCAATTGATTTGGATACGGGAGTGGTTGACTTCTCCAATTTGAATTCCAAGGGTTGAAAGAAGATGGCTGCTGTGGAGGCCAAGGAGTCCACATTGAAGGATCGACAAAGGGAGGGTTTGTTTGCTGCATGGGTGGGAAATTCATTTGATTGAAGGGTGGGTATTGCATTTGGTTGAAGGGAGGGTAATTTGTTTGGCCAAAAGCAGAGTAATTGTTCCAACGATTAAATGGCATACTAGAGTTCATACCTTGTCCTTTTGGTTGTCATTGTCTTCTTTGAGTTAGCAGGTAAACTGCTTCAGCTTCTTCTTCCGTTGGCTGCAATGCTGCTTTTATTCCTGGTAGAGATGGACATTGTTTTGTCTCATGATCTTTCTCACAAATGGTACAGATCGGTATTTTATCCATTGGGCATTCCCTTAGTGGATGTTTGTCTCTGCACTTCGGGCAAAAGACAGCCAGGGTTGCTTCTGCTTCGGCCTACTTCTTCTTAACCTGCAACGTGTCAATTTGTGAAGCAAAAGAACTTAACATCTCAGTTTTAAATTATTCAAGTAAATTACCTATTTCAGCTCTTGTTGCTCCTCCATTGGCTAATTTCTGCACTCTTGAATAGGTGGAATTTCTTGTTCTGTTTCTTGCAGCTCCCTTAGAGCACCTCTTAGCAAGTTCACAAATCTCATCATATGATTCCTTAGATATATCTCCCTTGGCAAGCATGTTTAACATATTTAAACAATCATCCTTTAAACCTCTAAGTAATATTGTTTTGCAAATTTCCTTACTTATATCCGGATGATCAGATCTCTGTGTGTTGTACTGCAGCTTTTCTATGTAGTCCTCCAGACTCTCATCCGACTTTTGTGCCATATTGGATAGTTCATCCTTCTTTTCTCTCGTCCGGCAGTAGTCTTGATATTTAAGCAGAAATTTTTGTTTCATCTGCTCCCATGTTATGATTACCTGACTTCCAAGGCTCATGAACCATCTTAAAGCATTCCCTTTTAAGGTGGCTGGAAACAGTTTCAACTTTTGAGCATTAGTAACATAATCATAACTTCTGCATAATATATCAAATTCAAAAA